>PVIH01002812.1:97138-177461 GCA_004025045.1 Sigmodon hispidus
CTGTAGATTGCCTTTGGTAGAATTGCCATTTTTACTATGTTGATCCTACCAATCCAGGAACATGGGAGAGCTTTCCATTTTCTGATATCCTCTTCAATTTCTTTCTTCAGTGATTTAAAATTTTTGTCAAATAGGTCTGTTACTTCTTTGGTTATAGTTACTCCAAGGTATTTAATACTATTTGCAGCTATTATGAAGGTTAATGTTTCCCTTATTTCTTTTTCAGCTCTTCTATCTCTAGTGTATAGAAGGACTACTGATTTCTTTGAGTTAATCTTGTATCCTGCTACATTGCTGAAGGTGTTTATCAGCTGTAGCAGTTCCTTGGAAGAATTTTGTGGGTCACTTAATGTATACAAACATATCATCTGCAAATAGAGATATCTTCATTTCTTTTTTTCCAATTTGTATCCCTTTAATCTCTTTTTGTTCCCTTATTGCTTTAGCTAAAACTTCAAGAACTATATTGAATAGAAAGGGGAGTGAGTACATCCTTGTCTAGTTCCTGATTTTAGTGGGATTGCTTTGCGTTTTTCTCCATTAAGTTTGATACTTGCTGTCGGCTTCTTGTAAAACACCTTAATTATATTTAGGTATTCTCCCTTTATTCCTGATCTCTCCAGGGCTTTAATCATAAAGGAGTGTTCGATTTTGTCAAAGGCTTTTTCCACATCTAAGGATATGATCATGTGGTTTTTTTCCTTTAGTTTATTTATATGATTGATAACATTTACCATTTTTCATATGTTAAACCAGCCCTGCATTTCTGTGATGAAGCCTACTTGGTCTGGCGGATGATATCTTTTATACATTTTTGTATACAGTTTGCCAAAATTTTGTTGAGAATTTTTGCATCAATATTCATGAGGGAAATTGGTCTGTAGTTCTCCTTCTTTGTTGTGTCTTTGAGTGGCTTGGGTATTAGGGTGATTGTGGCCTCATAAAAGGAATTTGGAAATATTCCTTCAGTTTCTACTGTGTGAAATAGTTTGAGGAGTAACGGTAGTATTTCTTCTTTGAATGTCTGGTAGAATTCAGCACTGAAACCATCTGGACCAGGGCTTTTATTTTTGGGGAGGTTTTTAATGACAGCTTCAATTTCCTTAGGGGTTATAGGCCTGTTTAGGTAATTAAACTGATCTTCATTTATTTTGGTAGATGGTACCTGTCCAGAAAGCTGTCCATTTCTTCTAGGTTTTCTATTTTTATGGAATACATATTTTCAAAATATGATGTGATAATTCTCTGTATTTCCTGGGGTTCTGTTGTTATGTCCTCCTTTTCTGATTTTGTTGATTTGAACATTCTCTCTCTGTTTTTTGATTAGTTTGGCTAAGGGCTTATCTATCTTGTTAACTTTCTCAAAGAACCAACTCTTAGTTTCGTTGATTCTTTGTATTGTTCTTTTTGTTTCAATTGTATTGATTTCAGCTCTAAGTTTGATTATTTCCTGCCGTCTACTCCTTCTACGTGAGTTTGCTTCTAATTGTTCTAAGTCTTTCAGCTGAGCTGTTAGGTCTCTAGTGTGGGAATTCTCTAGGTTTTTCATATAGGCATCTAGCGCTATGAATTTTCCTCTTAATACTGCTTTCATTGTGTCCCACAAGTTTGGATACATTGTAGATTCATTTCATTGAATTCTAGGAAGACTTTGATTTCTTTCTTAATTTCTTCCTTGACCCAGAGATGGTTCAGCTGAGTGATGTTTAGTCTCCATGAGTTGGTAAGCTTTCTTTGAGTTTTGATGTTGTTGAACTCTAACTTTAGTCCCTGGTGGTCCGATATGTTACAAGAGATTATTTCTGTTTTTTTTATCTGTTGATATTTGCTTTATGACCAATTATGTGGTCAATTTTGGAGAAAGTTCCATGAGGAGCTGAGAAATATGTATATTCCTTTGCCTTTGGTTGGAAGGTTCTGTAGATATTTATGAAATCCATTTGCATCATAACCTCTTTCAGACTCCTTATTTCTCTGTTGAGGTTCTGTCTGGTTGATCTATCCAGGGTTGAAAGTGGGTTATTGAAGTCTCCCACTATTAGGGTGTAAGAATTGATGTGGCATTCTAGCTTTAGCAGTGTTTCTTTTACATAAGTAAGTGCCCCTATATTAGGGGCATAAATATTCAAGACTGAAATTTCCTCTTGACCAATTTTTCCTGTGATGAATAAGTAGTGACCATCTTGATCCCTTTTAATTGCTTTTAGCTTTAAGTCTACTTTTTTAGATATTAGGATAGCAATCCCTGCTTGTTTCTTAGGACTGTTTGATTGGAAAATCTTTTCCCAACCCTTTATTCTAAGCCTGAGTCTGTCTTTGTGTTTGAGGTGTGTTTCTTGTAGGCAACACAAGGATGGCTTCTGTTGTTGTATCCATCTTATTAGAGTGTGACGTTTTATAGGAGAGTTGAGACCATTGATATTAAGGGAAATTAGTGAGCATTAATTCATATTTCTAGCCATTTTTGGTGGTAACTTGTTTGTATTTCCTTTCTCTAGGGTATTCTTCTGTGGCCTTATCGATTGTTTGTGATTTCGTGGGTGTATTTGTGGTCCTTAGGTTGGAGTTTTCCCTCTAATACTCTCTGTAGTGCTGGATTGGTAGATAGATATTCTTTCAGTATGACTTTTTCCTGAAATACCTTGTTTACTCCATCTATGGTGATTGATAATTTTGCAGCGTATATTATTCTAGTTTGGCAGCCATGCTGTTTTAGCATCTGTATAACTTCTGACTAAGCCCTTCTAGCTTTCATCGTTTCCATTGAATAGTCAGGTGTTATTCTGATGGGTCTGCCTTTATATGTGTTCTTTTCTTTTGCAGCTCTTAAAATTTTTTCTTTGTTCTGTATGTTTTGTGGCTTGATTATAATGTGGCACACTGACTTTTTTTAGGGGGGGGTCATATCTATTTGGTGTTCTGTAAGCTTCTTGTATCTTCATAGGTATTTCCTTCTTCAGGTTAGGGAAGTTTTCTTCTATGATTTTATTTAATACATTATCTGTGCCTTTGAGCTGATATTCTTCTCCTTCTTCTATTCCTATTATTCTCAGATTAGGTCTTTTCATGGTTTCCCAGATTTCTTGAACATTTTGAGTTATGGCTTTTTTAGTTTTACTATTTTCTTTGACTGATATATCTATTTGAGCTACTGAGTCTTCCACTTCAGAGATTCTATCTTCCATCTCTTGGATACTGTTGGTTATGCTTGTATCTGTGGTTCCAGCTTTTTTCTTTAGATTTTCTATTTCCATCTTTGCCTCATTTTGTGCCTATTTTATTGCTTCCATTTCAGTTTTTAGTTCCTGGCATGTTTCTTTCATAGATTTGTTCATCTCTTCCATTTTTTTGTTTGTACTTTCTTCTATGTCTTTAAGGCTATTTTTCATATCTTCTTTGAGAGCTTCGATGATCATCAAAAAGGAATTTTTGGTGTTGCTTCCTTCTGTTTCCTCTTCATTGCTTAGTTCAGGTCTTGTATTTGTAAGATTGGCTCTGTCTTCTGGCATTACCATGTTGTTCTTTGTATTATTATGTAAGTTTTTGCACTGACGTTTGCCCATGGCTTCAGCGGTTCATGATTAGATGGGTCCTGGTCAGTTGTGGCACTCGGGCAGGTGTGCCTCCTGTCACCTTTCTGGGCAAGGTCTGAATCTACCCTTCAGAGACCTCAGAAGTTATCTATTCGCTCAGTTTAAGGTCGAGGTGGGTAGCCGTGCAAATTCCCTCAGTAGCAGCTGTGGCTATGGTGACAGGCAAACTTCATCTGCACCTGTTACAGAGTTCGCTGGGGCTTACTCTTCAGACAGCACCCAGTCCTGGAAGTGGAACCGTAACTGATGGGAGCTCAACTCTCCCTCCCTGGCTGAGATATAGGCACTTGGGCCTGGTGACCCCTCCTCACCTCTGGGCGTGGTCTGAGTCTGTCCTTCAGGGTCCCCTGTAGTTATCTGTTTGCTCAGTTGGAGTCGAGGAGGGTAGCCATGCAAATTCCCTCAGTAGCAGCTGTGGGTATGGTGACCAGCAGAGTTACCTGACCCTGCTACAGATGTGCTGGGACTCTGCCCTCCCTTTGTTCTTTTCAGAGGAGAATAAAAATATATCCTTTTATCCTATCCTTTTTATCTTTTGTTTCAGAGTAGATTTAATAATCTAACTCTTTGTCCTATCATAATTATATCCCATTCTTTTTTCAAAAAAGAACCCTGAATCCATCCACTTTTGTTCAGATTTTTTTCCTGACCATTACCAATATAACTTGTAATCAACCACCCTAAATAATGACAAATGTCCATAACCCATAAAAAGACCCCGAACTATCCACCCAACTTATGGGGAATATGAGCATCCTGTTCTTCAGTTTACTTCATGCTTTATGAGAGGTAAAGATTTCTTTAAGTGATAACGAAACTGAAATTTGTATATATTGTTGAGTCATGATAGAGACAGCTGTATCATTTGTTGTCCAGTTTCTGTATAATTGGAAATTACAGGGCTTGTCTCAAGTTCTGTATAGAGTAGTCTCTGAGGCTGTATGATCTAAGCTAGTCACCTTGAAATTGTCCTGAGCAGTTTGTAGCCCAAAGCATTTCTTTTGATGGTGTTTGTCTGCTTAATGGCATTATCACAGTCCATGTGAAATCATTATTGGGGGCCCCATCACCTTTATGAAGACTTCAAAGTTCAATGTTTCATGTGATCATGGTTCATTGTAAAACATTAATAGACTCAAACCAAAAACCATGCAAGTAAGCGACATAAATCATTTTTTAGTATTTGTTTATACTCTATATAACCATAAATATCATGATGATAGTTTAAAATATATATTAATTTTATAAATTTTGACATAAAGTCCATAACTTAATGAAAGTTAATTGGTTTTGTTTCTTTCCTATTTCAGGTGGCTTTTCTGATATGACAGAGAGTTTTTTTCTTTAACAATCATGCTTGGGTTTGAAGAAGAGAGCCACACTCCAACTCCAGAGGTAACTTTTATTTTTAATTGAATTGGGACTACAAAAGACTATTTGTATTATACATCTGTAGAGAATAGCAGAAATATTAGAAAGACTTATAAAAATTTATCTTTTTGGAGATGTGATATTCCAATAGGCCAATTTTCTCTTGAGACATTTTCTGTAGATGATTTCTCCTTTTTTCAAATGACTCATTAGTCCAGTGCTCTTCAAATTTCTTTGCTAAATGCCTTTATTCTTCTGCAAAACAAAAGAAAACTATTCCCCAGACCTAAATTGTGGACATTTCAAATATAATCTGTATCAATTTTGATTTATGGTCTCTTTCAAAATTTTTGTTCTCTCTTTTGTAGCTGTTCTATTGTTCAGAGCAGTAGAGTTTCTTATACTAGGTATTAGGTTTTTAATTGTTCTGGGAAGGAGTTTCCTTCATGATGACAGGAAATGACTCAAACAAATTTGACATGGGGCCTGTGAGAAGCTCTTCAGGGAATTTTTCAATGGCAAAGACAAAGATTACCTTGTTGATATATAATCCTTAGTTCAATGCCTGCCTTTATCACACCTTTTGAATAATAAAGAAAGGAGGTACAATTTGTTAAAATTATTTTTAGTCAAAATGTTATTTCTAAGAATGCCCTATACATAGTACTTTTTAGATCACTTATTTTCCAAAATTGAAACATTTGAAATGTCAATTTAATTTCAATATTTTTTAAATCCTCCTATCTAAGCGTCCTCATAGATATGAGATTCAATACTAATTGTATCTCAGATCTATTTTTCTAAAATTGTTGATCTTGTCTTTATGTCTTAACTACTCATTTTCTTTGTACAGTAGCATTTTCAAAAGTAAGAGGTTTAATTATTATTTGTCTAACTTCTAAATTTGGTATCATTTATTTCTAAAGTCAGTCTTTGTAAGAAACTAGTAAATGGTTTTTTTTAAGACACTGTATAACTTTTATTAAAGACCCAATTTTCCTTTCTACTTCTTTAATTCTATGCCAAACATTCAAGGCTGTCATGCAGGATAAAGCCAGGATGTGATCATCATATAAAGATTACCTTTCTACATTCCATAATCTCCTACTTTAACAAGTTGGTCTTGGGAGATTTCAATTACCTTCAGCTCTATTTTGTTGTTCAATAGTCTTAGCCTCATTCTACTGCCATGTCCTCTGTTGTAACTGAGGATCCATCTCCAACACTGCTGTAACCAGATTTCTCCAATCTTGAGGGACAATTTTATTACCAGTTGACCAAAAGTTTAACATCTTTTTCACAAAAGGTGAGTACATGTCATAGAAGACTATGGCTTCCTTGACTCTCCTCAAATCTAACATTTGTACAAGAGTTCATTTAGCTTTAAAACTGGTGGATATGTGTCATTTGGTTATTCCTGTAAAGTTACTGGATAAATCAAGGTTAGATGATTGAAATCCTTAGGACGTTTCTTTAGAAAAGCCTTAAGATGTTTTTCTGTAGCCTAATAATGCAATGCTGAGATTACTTTTCCTTGAAATTCTCTGTCTGGGTCTTACTAACTCTATGATGAGTTTTAATAAGTTTTTCTAAGACTTGTATCTTGGCACTCATATCAACCAACTTGGCACTCATATAAATCAATGTTTTTTTAAGTACTAAAACAAGAATGATTAAGTAAATAATATTTATAATAGACATTTCTTAAATCTCATCTACATTAATTATCTTTTCATTTAATTGTTTTATTTTAAAACCATCAGGCATATTTTCTAATAGCAACAAAACTTTCATTCTTCCATTGTAATAGTGTTTTCTTTCTTTTTTTTGATCAAGAAACAACCTCTCTTTGTCTTTTCTTAAACAAATTACCCCTTTTAGCCCAATTGACTCACCAAATTTGTTGAAAATGACAGTTCAAATGATGGTGAAATGAGACAAGTACATTAGTCTTAAGAGGGGCTGCAGAGAAAGCAATATCTCACCAGGAGAGGGAACCTTCTGTTTGAAAAACAAATCCAAGGGATTGTGGGGGAAAACCCATGTTGTGGGACCCGCCTAAAAGGCAGAGCTGGCTGGTGGTAAGTGGCTAACTCAGAAAGAAAAATATAACTGTTGATATATATTACATATTTAATAAAACGTGAATATTGGGGAGAGAGCCTACAGTTAAATCCTAGACAGACAACTGAGGAAATTCTTAAACATTGAATACAAAAAGGAACAGCTGAGCCAGTCACACACACCTTTAATCCCAGCACAGGGAAAGGAGTGGTGACCCCCACCCTTGATTCCACAACTCCAGAGACAGAATTTCTTTTCTTTCTGTGAGTTTAAGGCTACATGCCTGTAATACTAACCTAGTTGAGCTAGTATATAAGGGCTATATAAGGGTTTATAAGGGCTCTAGAAACCCAGGGAGAACAAAAGCAACTGGGAGAAGCAACTGGCAGAAGCAATGAACAGAAGTGATTAGGCACAAGGCTGAGAAAATTGCAAGACAGCGGGATGAAAATTGACTATAGTGCTTCCTCTCTCTGATATTCAGGTTTTATTAAATATGTAATTATATATCCATGCCTAACCAGTAGGGCAGTAACTCTGCTCACATGTGGCTTCCACCAGTTCTGGTGGGTACAATGCTATTGGCAAATGAATTTTTCATGAATCAATGCCCCAATATTAGGCACCATATGTTACATGAATCCTAATTGGTCTTAATAAAATTCAAGTGCCAAACATTGGACTAAATGCTAAATGATAAGAGAAAAACAAACCACATCCACTTCTTAGCTCTACCAAATTCTCAGGCCAATAGAGCTAGATGCTATCTCTATGAATCCTCAGAATTAATGCCTCTGGGTCTTCACAAAGGGGGAAGGAGCCAAACTTATGTCTGCTTCCACCTTATATTTCTTTCTCTTCCTAGCCATATCACTTCCTGTTTCAGTTTTCCTAGTGCTAGGATTAAAGGTATGTGCCACTACTGTCTGGACTCCAAAGGCAAATTCTGTGGTTGGCTTTGCATTCTGATCTTCAGGAAAACTATATTTCTTAGAGGATACACAAAATATCACCACTTGTTCCCACTGTTGAAAGAGCATTATGGATGTTTAGAGGAAGGAATAAGTCTTTTCTAATTGGAGTTGAGGCCATCTCCAGAACAGGGAACTCATGTCTGATATTGTAAACCTATCTGATGGCCTCCAACAGTCTCAAGGAGGTAAATTATTGGTGCTCATTAAAACTTATTATGCTGTCAAAACATACCAGCATGACTTAGATAATTAAACTTCCAGAATTTCTTTTGAACTTTTTACTTTAGGATATGTTTTCTTTTTTTTTTCTTCTTCATATATACACAGACAGGTAGACAGACAGACAGATATTGTGAGACAGATGGACAGGTACATAGACAAAAAGACAGAGAGTAAAGTGACAGACAGAAAGAATAGGCAACTTCATTTCAATAATTAGGGAAATGTGGAGGATCGTGGAAGAGTTTAGAGAGAAAAACAATCAATATATTTGTCTAAAAATGTTTTTTAACAAAACAAAACAATCAGTACCACAAAAACATACTGGAAGTGGTATTGGTATTGAGGGCTGAAATTACTGAATGAGAAATAAAAAGAGAAAAGGATCAATGGAATTAAGAACTCATTGAAAAGATAGACAAACTAACAAAAAGAAAAAAAAAGGGATACAAATTAATAAAAATAGAGTTTAAAAAGATCATATTAAAATAGTCACTAAGGAAATTCAATCATTCATATGAATACTTTAAAATTTATATTCTGTAAACAAGAACACATAAAAGGATATGAATGAACTTCTAGATGTATGCAGTCTACTAAAGTTGTATCAAGATAAAATAAGAGGTGGACTCCCATCCAAACCCTGTCCAGAGCAAACTTAGAGGTGAGAGAACCTCATCTCCTTGCCTGCCTCACTGAGGATCTCTCTTCAGTGACTAGATTCACACCCAGGATCTGGACCTCAGACTCTGGGCAAGCTGAATGGACCTAGGCTAAAACTGGAAGTGTCCTTCCCCAGCTATTTCCAACACAAAGGACCTCCTTTGGCCTGGTCCCACATCCAGGGCAAACTGCTTCATCATAGATGGACAGAGAGAAACCTTTGAAACTCAGACCTACATCCAGAGCAAACTCAGAGACCATGCAGATCCTGTGTTCAGAGCAGCCAGGAATCACAACTGACTAAGAGCTGCCTAATTGTGAACAACTGAAGCAATGGGCAGACACCACTGCAAGAATACATATAATAATGTAAAGAAAAACAAGGCAACATCAGAAGAAACTGACAGCTCTGCAACAACAAGGCCTGAACATAATAATGAAGAGGAAATAGAAACAAATAGAACAGCAAAAACACCTTTATGAAGATTATAGAAGACTTAAAAGAGGACATAAAACATTACCTTAAAGAGATAGAAGAAAATACAAAGAAAAAATTGGAAGAGATGAACAAATCCTTGAAGAAAAAAAAAAAAGAAAACCAAGAAAAGGAAAACCAAAAAGTAAAAGAAACATTTCAGGAATTAAAAAATGAAATAGAAACAATAAAAAAAGGCACAAAGTGAGACAAAAGTGAAAATAGAAAATCTGAACTAAAGAGGTGGAACTACAGAAACAAGCATAACCAAGAGAATCCAAGAGATGAAAGAGAGAATCTCTGAAGTGGAAGACTCAATAGTGGAAATAGATACATCAGTCAAAGAAAACACTAAAACTAAAAAAAAAAAGCCATAACACAAAATATTCAGGAAAAGACCTAACCTGAGAATAATAGGAATAGAAAAAGAATACCAGCTCAAAGGCACTGACAATGTATTCAATAAAATCATAGAAGAAAACTGCTTTAAAGGCCTCATTAAGATGCACAAGGCAGCAGTTTACATTCCCTGAGAAGAAAAAAATAGTGAAACTGCAAAGTAAATGAACTGTGTCTAGCCATTACCTGCTTCTCCAGCCAAAATGTTTAGTATTTATTTATTGTTTTTTAATTTTTATTTCATTTAAAAAATTTTCATACTCATTACTGCTCTCTCTCTTGTCCCTTCATTTAGTTCTCACACAGCCTCCCTGTGGTGGAATGTCCTTTGCACATTGTAAATAAAGTACTGTTTTGGCCTATGCACAGCACCATAGAAGTAGGTGGAGGATCAGAGCACAGGCAGGTAGGAGCAGGGTGGAGTTAAGTCAGTCTCCATCCGTCCCCCAAAGAAGAAGCATGTAGGAATTCAGGTGAGTCACGTGCTGTGGGCCACATGGTGGAAAGATTAATAGAAATGGGTTGATTTAAGATGAAAAAGGTAGCTAGTAATGTGCTTAAGACATGGGCCAAACAGTGTAAAGGATATAAGCATGTGATTCATTTCTTTGGGGGACAAAAGCCGCCACACGCCAGGTTACAAACTCCGGCACCAAATTAGCTGGGAAAAAAATTACAACAGATGGCTTCCCAACATGGGCCAAACACCTGCATAAAGACTAAGAATGTTTAAAAAATTAAAGAGAGTTCTAGATCACTGAAACAGAGCCAAAAACGGCTTTCTGAATTGCATATTTGAATTGATTTATGGTACAGAAACAGCGCAGTGTTCATGCAAGAATTTAAAAATGGCGCATCCACGGCACACATCTTAAACTCATATGTTTTACAACAGGACTGGCACAAGTGTGATTGATTTAAGGTTTCTGCTTATACTGAACAGAAAGGAAACAGTTTAAAAAGGTTTTTCTTGTAGCAGCATTTTGAGAGTACGCTCTCTTTGCCGGCAGTGGC
This sequence comes from Sigmodon hispidus, assembly GCA_004025045.1. Taxonomy (NCBI): domain Eukaryota; kingdom Metazoa; phylum Chordata; class Mammalia; order Rodentia; family Cricetidae; genus Sigmodon; species Sigmodon hispidus. The sequence continues at coordinate 107,911 of PVIH01002812.1, forward strand.
AGAGTGGTGTGGGCTCCTCCGCCATATTGAAACACAGCCAAAAGGGGCGGAGTCAGCAATTAAAGTGATACCCACCTTTTCAAAGCTCTTTGGGTTAGAAAATGATTAAAAATTCTCAATAAGACAGATTTAAACTCACAAAACCTCTAAACAGGGTAAAATATATGTAAAATATGCATAAGTTTCAGAGAGAGAGAGAGAAAAGGGTAAAGAAACCCTTTGAGAAAGAGAAATAAATAAATAAAAATAAAAAGGCCACATGAAGATGGCAGATAAACAAAGAGTCTGGATTAAGGTTATTGAGTTTACTTTTAATTTTTTAACTTTTAATGAGCAAATTGCATAGAGACAATTGATTGCTAAGGCTGCTAAGTTAAACCAATACTTATATTTTAAAGATGTCTTGACTTTAAAATCTGTTTATAAGAATATGTTACTTGGGAAAAGAGTTTCTTCTTTTGTCTCCACAGAAGATCAAAACCTGTGGATTGGTTCAAGGCAAATGTTGTTTCATTTGCCAAGGCCACCTGAAATTCTCTGATGAGAAAATCAGCTTCCAAGATGGCCAGTTGAGATGATTCAGCTTCAAAACCCCATGAGATCAGCATCCTTTGACAGCAGGAAGCAGTAAAAGAAGGAAAACTATGCCCAATTTCCCCAAAATATTACTTATTAATGTTTGTTTTCATTATAAATGGTTAATGGTCATAGTCAATCTTTTAAAAAAAAGGAGGGAGGAGGATATGTATAGGAATAATTAGAAAAGATAAGTGGATTTTGATTCATTGATATAAACTTAAGGTCAATTTTGTTATGCTGTATGTATTTTTCTACTCTTTTTAAGGTATGGTGCTGATGTAACTCATTTAAAATTGTAATGTGTAATTGAGAAATGCAGATTAATAGTCATCTATGATAACCAAACTTATAGTCATGTTAGTTAGGTTTTTATAGGTATACAAAGATATATTTCATTTAGATAGGTAGTCTTCAAACACTTCAGAGACATGCAGAATATGACATTTAATTTTTTTTAAGAACTGAAAGACTTTTCTGGATAGTGAGACAGGTCTGCTCCTGGCAGCACCAATGTATTTCAGGAAAATGATGGGCATTGAAGAAAATTCATGTGGAATTTACTTTGTGGCAATAGTTAGCCACTGGACAAGAAACTGTTCTGGTATTGACTGCTTGACAATATGCTGTATAAACTGGACATGCATGTTCCATAGGAAAGTGACCTCTGAACTTTGCTGAACAAGCAGAGATGGTTCTTCAGGTTCCTGCTTTGCAGAAAACATTACCAGACATTCTTCAGGACACAAGGAGAAGCGACTGATGGACTGTGTCAGATTTCCTGCATCACTGAAAGGTTTGCCAGAGACTTTGGGCCATAAAGGCTGACGATGTTGCCCCAACATTACAAAGAAACTTTGGATGACTGTCTAGGCAGACATGGGTCATCTGTGTCATTTTCTAGACTTTGGAAGTTGCTTGCATTTCCTGTTTATTTGCATAATAATATATCCTTCTGTGGTCTTTGATGTGGTTGAATGTTTAATAATTGTGCGTATAGTTTTTAGTTTAAAAGGTATATTAGATATAAAACTTTAAACTCACAATGATAAAGTAGATAATGGAATATTCTCTTTAATTTTGGAACACAAATAGACTGGATATTGTGACTGTAATTCTTGCTTGAGAGCTGTTCTGTTGTATGTAATTTTGCTATGAAACCTTCCTTTTTAATTAGACAGAAGAGAGGAAATGTGGTGGAATGTTCTTTGCATGTTGTAAATAAAGTACTGTTTTGGGCTATGCACAGCATCAAAGAAGTAGGTGGAGGATCAGAGCACAGGCAGGTAGGAGCAGGGCGGAGTTAAGTCAGTCTCCATCCGTCCCCCGAAGAAGAAGCATGTAGGAATTCAGGTGAGCCATGGGCTGTGGGCCACATGGTGGAAAGATTAATAGAAATGGGTTGATTTAAGATGAAAGAGCTAGCTAGTAATGTGCTTAAGACATGGGTCAAACAGTGTAAAGGATATAAGCATGTGATTCATTTCTTTGGGGCACAAAAGCTGCTGTGCACCAGGTTACAAACTCCAGCGCCAAATGAGCCGGGAAAAACTTATTACAACACCTCCCACTCTTTCACTTTTAAAGAAGACTAGGAATCCCAAGGTAAGTCCATTCAATCTGCCATATCCAATTTAGATAGGTGAAGTATCTCCTTTCCCAAGTATCAAGGCTGAGGAAGGTGTTTTCCTGATTGGCATGGGCTTCCAGAAGCCAATTCATGGACCCAGGATAGACTGTTTTGATTGCAAGAGGCTACAGATGCTGTCCCCAGCTTTCAGCTGTTGTATACATTTAGAGGGTTTAGATACCTTTCACAAAGGTTTGGTACCTATTATTTCAGAGTCTGTGAGCTCTCAACAGCATGGGATTGCCTACTCCATAGTTATCCCCGTTATGATCCTGACTCTTTTGCTCATGTATTCTATCCTCCCTCTCTTCAGCTGAACCAGTAGCTCAACTAGGTATTTAGCTATGGATCTTTGTATCTGCCTGTATCAGCTGTTGGATAAAGCTTCTACAATGACAATTACAGTGGTCATTTATATTTAGGGAAAGGCTAGTTTGGGCTCCTTCTCCACTATTGCTTTTAGTCCTAGCTAGTCACATCTTGTAGGTTCTTGGGTATTCCCTAGTATCAGATTTCTCTCTAATCCCACAATGGCTTTCTCTATCAGGATATCCACTTCTTTGCTCCCCCTCTCTGTTGCTCTTCCCTTCATTCTCCCTAATTCTACCATTCCATTCTTTCATATTCTTTTCTCACCTTCTCTTTCCCTCCCACATAATCACCATTTTCTTAGGAGATCTTCTTTATTTCTTCTTCCAAGTGATATCAATGAATGTCCCTCCTAACATTCTCCTTTTACCTAGCTGCTGGGGTGGGGGTGTGGATTGTAGATTGGCTATCTTTTGCTTCACTTCTAAAATCTACTTATGAGTGAGTACATACCATGTTTGTTTTTCTGGGTCTGTGTTACCTCACCTAGGATGATACTCTCCAGATCCATCCATTTGCCAGCAAATTTTAGCATTTTTTTTTTTTTACTGCTGTCACCTGTGTTCTTGATCTTAGTCATTCTAACAGATGTAAGATGGTGATGTGGAAATGTCTTTCTTTTTTTTCTAAATTTTAATTTTATAGAATAAAGTCCCATTTTGCATCCATGTATCCACTTGTTCAAACTCTCTTCTCCTTCCCGACCCCGCCTGGTCAGTCTCTCCTCCCCATCCCTCCGTCCCCTTCTATAAGTTGTGAATAAAAGACTGTTTTGACCTTGTCAGGCACCATTGCAGTAAAATTCCCATAGCAGCTGGGAACTCAGAGCATAGGTAGAAGAAGGAGGGTAGAGTCAGAGAGAGAGACATGAGTCATCTGCCAAAAAGAAACATGTAAGAAAATAATATAGGTCACAGGACATGTGGAGAGACAGATTAATAGACATGAGTTGAATTAAAAGAAAGAACTAACTATCAATATGCCAGAGTTTTAGGCCAAACAGCATGAAATTAGTATATGTGTCTGTGTGTTTCTTTGGGACTTTGGGATTGCTGGTCCAGACAAGCTGTAGTGGGGAGATGCAGACTATGGGTCTAGGCAGTCTGATATGAGGCCAGCCAGAAACCTTGTTGTACAGAGTTATTTTGATTTGCATTTCTCTGATAACTAAGGATGTTGAGTGATTTTTTTTAAGTGTTTGTAAGCTCAGTAAAATCCAGTTTACTTGACATCCCCATCTACAAATCCTGCCCCAACCTTCATCCCACCTTATCATCTGAGACCCAGTGTTTGTCAGCACTTATTGTATGAGGAGGGAGTATCTGAGACCCAGAGTATACCAACACCTGTTGGATAAAGAGCTCCTACTGAACTGATAGCTTCTAGACCAAGAGCTTATATTGGACTAAGATTGGATCTCTGAGACACAGAATCAGCTACCTCTTATTGCATCAAAACCAGCTTATGTTACACAGAATAGGCTACCTCCAAGTGGACCAAGACCCAGATTAGCAGATTAGACCAAGGGATGCTTCCTGAGACAAAGCTCCAGACAAAAGAGGTTATACCAAAATCAGCTGTGTGGGATACCGACAAATCCTGCATTAATCTGAGGAAGCAATAGGGCTATGCCTGTGCAAGAATACATATAACAATATAAAGCAGTATGGCACTACTAGAATCTGGTGGTTCTATAACAACAGGACCTGATTATGAAAATATAGAAGAAACATAAATAAACAACCCTTAAGACAACTTTATGAAGATAACAGAAGCCTTAAAATAGAAGCCAAACTTTTTATCATGATGCTACAGCTAACATCATACTGAAACCACACAAAATTACAATGAAGAAAGTGAATTACACACCATCTTCTTCATGACCATTGATGCAAAAGTATTCAATAAAATACTGATAAACTGATTCCAAAAACATATCAAAGAAATCATCTACCATGATTAAGTAGGCTGCTTCCCAGAGATTCAGGGTTGGTTCAACATATAAAAAATTGTCATTATAATCTATCATATAAACAAACTGAAAGAAATAAAATACACGATCATCTCATTAAATGCTGAAAATAGATTCAACAAAATCCAATGTCTTTTAATGATAAAGGTTTGAAGAGATCAGGTATACAAGGAACATACCTAAACATAATAAAGGCTATATACAGAAAACCAATAGGCAATATAAAACTAAATGGAGAAAAACTCAGTGATTCTATTAGAATCAGGAAAAAGATACAGTTTTCCACTCTTTCCATATTTATTTAATATTGGATTCAAGGTTGTAGTTAGAACAATAAGACAACATAAGGAGATAAAAGGGATACAAATTAGAAAGAAAAAGTTAAACTTTTGCTAGAGTTCTCCAGGTATTTATATAGCTCATAAACAAACATGCTCAATATTATGGCAGGATTGAAGTTTAACTACAAACAATTATCAATAACCTTCTTTGTACAAATTTTAAATGGGCCAAGAAATAAATCAGAGAAATATTACCCATTACAACAGCCATGAATAATGCAAAATATCTTGAGGATACTCTAATGAAACAAATGAAAACCCCGTATGACAAGATCTTTAAGTCTTTGAAGAAAGAAATTGAAAAAAAAAATCATAAGATGAAAAGACGTCCCATGCTCAAAGATAAGTAGAATCAACATAATAATAATGGAAATCTTATAAGAAGCAATCTAAAGATTCAATGTAATTCCCATCAAAATCATAACATAATTCTTCACAGACTTCAAAAGAACAGTATTCAACTTTATATGGAAAAATAAAAAACCCAGGACACCTATAACAATAAAGCAAAGGCATCACCATTTCTGACTTCAAGCTCTACTACAGAGCCATAATTATAAAAGCAGATTAGTCTTTGGCATAAAAACAGACACATGGACCACTGGAAGTGAACTGAAGACCCTGACATTACCTCACACACCTATACACATCTGATTTTTGAAAAGAAACCAAAACTGTACAGTGGAAAAAAGGAATCATATTCAACAAATGGTGCTGGAATAGCTGGATGACAACCTGTAGAAGATTACAAATAGATTCATATTTATGGCCATTAACAAAACTCAAGTTCAAGTGGACCATATATCTACTGAAACAAAAGGTAAAAAAGGAAATAACCTTGAACAAATTGGCATAGAAGACTATTTTCTAAATATAACAACAGTAGCACAGATATTATAAGTGAAACAATTAATAAATGGGACCTCCAGAAACTGAGAAACTTCTGTAAGGTGACTAACATAGTAAGTAAGAGAATACAGCAGCTTATAGAATGGGAACAGGTCTTTACCACATCTGACATAAGGCTGATCTCCATAATATGTTAAGAACTCAATAATCTAGACATCAAAATACTAAACAACACAATAAAAAATAGTCTACAGATCTATACAGAGAAGTCTCAACAGAAGAATCTTAAATGGCTGAAAGACTTTTAAGGAATTGCTTAACACGGTCAGTTACCCGTGTAGTGGAAATGCAAATCAAAAGAACACTGAGAATCCATCTTATACCTGTCAGAATGTCTAAGACCAAAATCACTGATGAGAGCTTATGTTTGAGAAGATATAGAGAAAGGAGAACTTTCCTCTATTTCTTGTGGGAATGCAAACTTGTATAGCCACTTTGAAAATGAGTATGGTGACTTCTTAGAAAATGAGAGTCAGTCTACCACAATATCCAATGATACCACTTTTAGGCATAAACACAAGTGATGCTCATTCATATCACAAGGACATTTGCTCAGTTATGTTCATACCATGATTATTTGTAATAGCCAGAACCTAGAAATAGCCTAGATGTCCCTCAACCAGAGACTGGATAAAGAAAATGTGGTAGATATACACAATGGAATATTACTTCACTGTAAAAAAAGAAACAATGACATCATGCATTTTGCAGGTAAATGGATGAAACTACAAAATATAAGCCTGAGTTAGGTTACCCAGACTGAGAAAAACAAACATGTTATTTTCTCACTCATAAGTGGATACTAGATATAAAGCAATGATAACCAGATTACAACCCACAGACCCATAAAAGCGAGCTAACAAGGAGGACCCTAAGAGGGATACATAGATTGTTCTTAGAAGGGGAAATAAATGAGATCTCCTGATCAAGCTAGAGACAGGGTGGGAGCAATAGAGATAAGAGATGAGAGACGAGAACATGAGGGGATATGATCGTCAAGTTTGGGGAGGGATGGAGTGGAGGGCAATAGAAGATATCTTGTTAGAGGGAGATATTATGGGGCTAGGGAGAAACCTGGTGCCAGAGATTTCTTAGAATCCACAAGGATTTCCCCATCTTATACTACTAGCAATAGTAGAAAGACTACCTAAACTGGAATATCCCAGTAATCAAATTAGTGAATATTCTAAATGTCATCACAGAGCCTTCATCTGGTACCTGATGGAAGCAGATGAAGACATCTACAGCCAAGCATAAGAATGAGCAAAGGGAGTCAGTAGAAGAGAGAAAAGAGGGATTATATGAGCATAGAGTGTCAAGATCATAATGTGGAAATCTACAGGGACAACTGAGCTAAGCTCCTGGGAATTCATAAACGTCCATTTTACAGCCGCAGAGCCTGCATGGGACAGGACTAAGCCCTCTGTATATGGGAGAGAGTTATGTAGCTTGGTCTGTTGGGGACCCCTTTGAGTGGGATCAGGATCTATCTCTGGTACATGAGATGGCTTTGGGAAGCACATTACATATGGTGGGAAGACTTGATCAGGTTTGTTGCAGAGGGGAGGAGCTTGGCCTGATCTTGTCTCAAATGAATGTACCAGGCTTTGCTGACTCCGTATGATAGGCCCTATCCATTTGCAGGAGGGATGGGGAATAGACTGGGAGAAGGAAGGCTGGGGGTGAGGGAGCAGAAAGACGGATGAGAAGGGGATCTTTGGTTGGTATGATTGAGTAAGAGGAGCAACAAGGAGGGAGAAAAAAAAAGAGATGAAAATCTTAATAGAAGAAGCCAATGTGGGTGTTGGAGAAAGACTGGGTGCTAGGGTAACCTCCAAAAACTCACAGGATGTCCCTGCCTAGGTCTCCATCCAATAGTAAAGTTGTTGTTTAGACAGTACTTCCCCTATAATCAAATGAATACTCACCCCAAGTGCCATCACAGAACTTACATCTAACAATGAATAGAGGTAGAGGCAGGGATACATGGCTGAGCACTGGGCTGAGCTCCTAATCTAGCTGATAGTGAGAAGACTCTATATGAGCAAGGGCATAGGGTTTATGAGGAAAATTCTCACACTGATGCTGACTGGAGCTCTGGGGAGCCCACTGAATTAAGAACAGCTACTAGGAAGCCTTTAAGAAAAGGAACTAGGCCCTCTAAGGCTAGTCAACTGTCCACTGACATGGGCAGTATTTGGAGCCTCTAGGGGAGGGATCAGACTGTGTTTCTGTGTGTAGACTAACAATTTGGAGCCCATTTCCTCCACAAGAACACCTAACACAGTGTTGACATTAGGATGAGGAAATCAAACTTGCCTGGAGTGGTAGCTGAGCTGATCCACCTTGGGACCTCTTGACCTTTTTGGGGAGGGAGGAGGGAGGCTGAAAGCTGACTGGGAGGAGTTGGGAGGAGGGAGGGAGAGCAAGAGAATACATAGAAAAAGCTTTATTTTATAAATAAAAAAGATAAAAATAAAATAAAAAATATTTTTAAAAATTCTAAAATTACAAAAAAGAAAATGAACAAGAGAAAAACCTGGGTTCAGGAGGACTACTTAAGCTGATAGCTGATCCCTGGCAGTTCATTTAGCATCACTGTTTCATGTACTATTTGCAGCATATGGACACAGTTAGAAGAACACTATCAGAGATTAGAACAGTCAGCAGGGACATTATTGAGCAGTACTGTGCAAAGGGAACCCAAGCTATCTCAAGTTTGTTATACTCCAATCATGTAGCAGTCTTGGGACTGATATCCACAGACATTCATGGGAAAAGTCTAATTATTAGGACCTGAAAATTTGGCTTTTTCAAGGTCCTAGGCCCAGCTCAATTAGGTAAGGACATAGAACTTATGTTCGCTTTATCTTTTCTTTTTTTTTTCTTTTATAAATATAGAAATTTAAATTAAAACCTTTAAAGGTTTTTCATGTATATTCCTGATCTCCTTCCCTTTCCTCTTCACAATCCTTCCCAGTCCTCCTCAGCCTCCTCCCACTCCCCCTCATCCCCATCTATTACCCACAGAGGACAAGGAGTCCTAAGGTGGGTCAGCTCACTCTGGAATATTCATCTAAGGTAGGTCTGAGTCCCTCATCCCAGTATTAGAACTGGGTTAAGTGTTTCTTTATAGGGAATGGGAACCAAGACGCCAGTTCATGCACAGGAACATAGTCTGATCCTACTGCGTAATGTTCCGCATACGGCCCAAGACATTCAACAGTCATCTACCTTTGGGAGGGTTGAGTTTCTTTCCTCAAGATTCCCCAGTGGCTGTTTCTGATTCAGTGAGCTTCGCATAGCTCCTGCCAGCCATGTCTTTGTGATTTCTCCTCATAATCCCTTTCCTTTTGATTATATAAACTCTCCTCTCTCTCTTTTTCACAGGAACAGGAACTCAACCTGTGCTTAACTATGAATCTCTGCTTCCACCTCTATTCATTGATGGATGAAGGTTCTATAATGAAACTTAGGGTGTTCATAGTTTTGATTATAGGAGAAGTCCTGTTTAGGCACCCCCTCCACTATTAATTGGAGTGCTAGCCAGGGAATCTGTGAGTTCCTTGAACATGGTTTCCCTAGAACCTGGCCTCTTTCCAACCCCAAATTGGCTTTCTCAATCAAGATATCTATCTCTGTTTTTCTCCCTCTAGTCAACCATCTCCTTCTCTCATGATCTGTTCCCACCTCTCCTTGGTCACTACCCGTTATGCTCCCAATCTGCTCAGGAGATCTACACTATTTTCTCTTACCAGGGGATGTCTCTCTTGAGTTAAATGTGATCTTAAGCTATTCAGGGGTTGTGGTTTGCAGGTTTATCTTTTCCTCAAGATGTTTGAGACACACACACACACACACACACACACACACACACACACACACACACAGAGAGAGAGAGAGAGAGAGAGAGAGAGAGAGAGAGCACATTAGATTAGCCTGGCCTCAATTCTTTTATATGGTGATGAAAGAAATGAATGTATTTTTTCCTGTGTGGGTACAAAATAGTGTAGCTAATAACAAGTCCTTTATAATTCACGATATCAATTATTTTTGTTGCTTCTTTGTATATTCATTTTGCCTAGATCACATATATACTGGAGAAAATGAGGTATTGAAATAATCTTTTTTAAAAATTTATTTATAGGTGGCTGGAGAGATGGCTGAGCTGGTAAGTGCACTGACTGCACTTCCAGAGGACCATTCAATTCCAAGCACCCACATGGCAGCTCACAACTATCTGTAGTTCCAGTTCCCAGTTCCAGACAAGCAACAAGGCAAATAAGTAAATAAATAAAAGTCTTTTAAATTTATTTATAAAATAAAGTTATTTTCCCCCATGTGTCCCCTTCCTTTCCTTCCCTTCCCCCTCCCAATTCCTCCTGGTCAGCCTGGTTAACCTTCAGCCTCCCTCCTCCCCATCTCCCCATCCCCTACCCCCAAAGGGCAACATGTTCCAAGGTGGATCAGCTCAGCATCTACTTCAGGCAAGTCTTATTTCCTCATCCTAATGTCAAGACTAGGTTAGGTGTTCCTCTGAAGGGAATGGGCTCCAAGGTGCTAGTCCATGCATAGAAAAAGAGCATGTGAATGCTAAAGAAGAAGTCTTTAAAAAGTCTATCAAAAAGGAACTCAAAGATATTCAAACACAGAGTATAAAGAACAGACCTCAAGATTATCATCTAAGGCTATAGCAAAACAGCCTAAGGTTATCAGACAGTCAACATTAATATACCCAGTAACTGTTAAAAAATTGAAAGAAGATAAAGAGATAAGTTTATTGGACTTCAGTACATATGTTAGAACTAGAAAGGGTTAAAGATACACTTGTGACATATGGGATGCTTTCCCCAAAATTGTCCCCTGGTAGGACTACAAACAATAGTGAAGAGGGTACCTAAACAGGAATTTCCCTATAATCAAATAAATGACAGCTCCAATTGTTATTATAGCACTTCATCCAGTAACAGATGAAGGCAGAAGCAGAGATTCTTAGATAAACACCATGTTGAAGTGCTATCCAGCCGAAGAAATAAAAGTGAGAGTATATGAACAATAAGTCAGGATCGCCCAGCAAGGTGACTGACCCAAGCTATTGGAACCTCACTGAATCAGAAATGATTAATGAGGAACCTTCATGAAAGGAACTAAACTCTCCATTAGTAGACTACTGTCAAGTAATGTGGGTGGTTTGTGGAGCATCTTGCAGTAGGACCAGAGTTTATTTCTAGTGCATGTCCCAGCTTCTCAGAGCCCACTTCCATCAAAAGACAAGCTAACTCAGCGTTAATACGAAGGAAATGTATTCAGACCTTCCTCAACTAAATATGCCAGACTGAACTGACACACCTTGGGATTCTTTGCCCTTCCTGGGGCATGAATAATGGGATGGGGTAGGATGCAAATTGAGGGAGGATGAGGAAGGAGGGAAGGATAGAGAGCAGTGGAGGGTATGAAAAAAAACTTTTTAAATATAAAAAAGAAGCAGAATACCATTCTATTTAGGTAATCTTCATGCCTGCAACTTGCTGTTCTCTTCTTATCAGGAGCATAAACACTAATATGGGTAAATATAACACATTTCCATGTGAGCTCCCATTGCTTCTTATTTATCACATTTAAAATAATCTCAGTCTTGTGGCTTTTGTCACGTAGTCAGTCATTTTTTAAAGATGTACATTGACAGCTACACTTTGGATTATTTTTATACTCTTTCCTCATTTTTCTAAACATTTGTGTTTGGAAACTTATTTGTATTTGATATCTAAGTGTTCTAATGATGGTATAACCTTGTATTTATTCTGAATATAACTCAGGACTGAGGTAAAGATAAACTTAGGTTTACCCTGTAATACTTTACTGATCTAATGTTCATGTGGCAGAATAAATGGCTCAAAACATAGGAGCATTTGCTGCTCATCCACAGGGCCTGACATTGTTTCCCCATACCCAAGAGACTGCTCACATCTATCTGTAACAGCATGTGCAAAAATCAGAAGGGATGGAAATGTCATATTTCTTTTCAAGTTGAATTTATCATTCAATTTCTCCTGTTTTCTATTATTCTTTGATAAAAATGTCTACAACCATGAAATATTTTTTTTTAAAAAGCAACAGTGTTATCCCTCCCCTCAGGGCTTCTTGATGTTTACCTGTTTCTTAAATCAAGTAGTAAATTCTTTTATGAATTAGAGTGCACCAGAATGTGGTGCATGTATGTTGAAGGCAGTGCAATCAGTTAGAATAAACCGACCCACTTTATATCCTCTTGTTAGATTGACTTGAAGTTTAATTTATTGGATACATTGAAAATCAAGCCTGCTTGCTTTCTGGTCTCATTTGATTGGAAAACTTTTGTCCAGTCTTTTACTCTAACATGCCTATCTTTAAAGATAAGGTGCGTTTCTTGTAGACATCTGATAGGAAGACTTTGATCTATTCAGTCAGCCTGTGCTGTGCTGTATGTGTTAACTGTGGTCATTGTGTTGTTGATATTGCATGTTATTTATTGTATCTCCGTAGTACTTTGTGTTATATTTATATTCACAGTCTCTATGCTATGATCATTACCTTTATTAGTTCAAAATATTATTTCCTGTATTTTTTTATGTTTGGTGTGTTGGATATACCCTTATTAGTCTCTTTATGTCATGGGAATTTTCTCCTCTTTCCATTGTGGAATATTCTTTTGATGAATATACTATTCAAGATTGGCCATCATAATATTTTAGGAACTGGAATGCATTGTTCTTGGCACTTCCGGTTTTCAAAATTTCTATTGAGAAATCACCTATTATTCTTTTGGGTTTTTTATTATATATGCATTTTTTCATACAGTCTTCACTTTCAATACACATTCTTCTTTATCTTACATACCAAAAAAAAGATCCCCCTCTCATTCCTGCTTCCACTCCCCCTCTCCATTCTACCCCTTTAGGACTCACTATATACCTGCTCAGAAAAGGTCAGTCCTCTAATGGGGAGTCAGCAAAGCCTGGAACATTCAGTTGAGGCAAATCCAAGCCCCTTCCTCTGCATTAAGGTGTCCCTCTGTTCAAGGTGTCCCTCTTTAGGTAATGGGCTCCAAAAAGCCAGTTCATGCACTAGGAATAGATCCTGATCTCATTGCCATGGGTTAGACCAAGCTACACATCTGTCTGCCTTACAGAGAAATACACAATGATGACCCCAGTTTACATTACTAACAATACCAGAGACAAAGCCTATACTGCCCTTCCCTGGTAATCAGATTGATGAATATCCTGATTTTCATCATGAAGTCCTTGTCTAGTAACTGACGGAAGCAGATCTCAAGATTTATGGCCAAGCATGAGCCTGAGCTCCAGGAGTCCAATCAAAGAATGGGCAGAGGAATCATTTGAGCAAGTGTGTGTGTGTGTGTGTGTGTGTGTGTGTGTGTGTGTGTGTAATCAAGATCATTATGAGGAAATTTGCAGAAACACCCTACCTAACCAAGCTATTGGGATCTTGTGAAATTTATACCAACAGCTTTACAGCCTGCGTGAAACAAGACTAGGTCCTCAATACATTCTCTTTTTTCTTTATTATAAGTGTTTTAGCTAGAAAAGTTGTGGGAATTCTCTTTTCTTGTCTTTACTATTTGGTGCTCAGTGTCCTTCTTCTATGTATACCTATCCACCATTTGGGTAAGTTCACTATTGTGACTTTTTTTGAAACTCTAGACAATGACTTAGAATTCTCTTTCTTTTCATCTATTCACGTAAATCAAAGGTTTGATGTTTTTCTTGGTCTCTCTATATTTGATGGCTGTTCATGGCATTTCCAATTTCTTGTGTGATATTTTATTATATTTTAAAAAATTATGCTCCTTGCTCATTTGGTTTATACCCTCTACATTATCTTTAATGCCTAATGATTCCCCTTCTGCTTGATTCATTCTATAAATTAGGGTATCACTTAAATTTTGTTGTTTAGCTTTTGGGTTATTCAAGGATACCTTCATTTTTGCTAATATCTTCCTTAATATTTCTATTTCTTGGGTGAATTCTGTTTCAAGTCCTGGGTTATCTTTTTTATTTTATTTATAAAATAAAATCCTTTTTAAATCAAAGTGTTCCCTTGATGAATTTTCTTGTTTATTTATATTTGTTTTAAATTTATTTTTTTCTTGTACATCACTATGATGTCTAAGCACTTTAAATTCTTTCTTAATTTTTTGAGCTGTTTATGTATATTTTTAATATCCTTGAGGTCTTTAATGAATTTTATGCTCTTTGTTTTATATCTTGTTTCAAAGAGTTCATCTCTGTAATTAAAATTTACAACCAGTTCTTTAGGACCTGTAGAATGTGGAAAGAAAATAGTCACTTGATCTTTAATACTGTTGATATTGTGTCAATATGATCTGGACATATCAACTTTTATTGTTAGTCCTGAGCTTGTTAGGGACATATCAATTAGATCTAAATATTGAAATGACTTGGGTGGAATAAAGTGACATGGACAGAAGGTACTTGTCTCATTTACAGGATGTGCTTTCACTTCTACGCCTTGAGTTTGAGGGTATTTCTGACTCCAGAAGTTTAAATATACATAGGAATGTCATAAGGATTGTAGGCTAGGCAGAGTAGATGCAGTACCAACTCTACTGTTTTGTGTACTGCCTGCAAAACCCAAGCAAGATCTTCTGTTTTGCAGATAAAGTGTGGGTGGGGAGATTAGGGGAATTCACTAGGTTACATTTTGGAAGAGGAAGAGGAAGAGAATGTTTGGGTATCTTATGGGTGCTGAGTTGTGGATGAGATGGGACCAGTGGTTGGTTGGAGATATTATAGGTCTTTTCAGAAGCCTATACCTTAAATGTAGTACATGCTTGGTCCATTAGATTTGATTGGGTCTTGTAACATGAAATGTAGGACTCAGCAGAATTCTAAAAGCCAGTCATTACATAGGTGATGGTGTCCAGATTAGAATTGGCAGTGCTTATGGAATCAAGGCAAGATAAACCAGATTGAGGAAAAATGTGGATGGCATGCTCTATGACATTCATTAGGATAGGTTTTTGGTATAAAGTGGTATGGACTCATCAGAAAAGGGACTTGAGAGGAGATGCTTTGAGGTATTTGGGAAGTCTGAAGCATGGCTATAGGACAGAATGAGTGGTTAGATTAGGCTGGGGGCCAGGTACCAGTTTTAAGACAGGCTTCTCTCTGCATTTAAAATTGTATCAAACAATTCTTATAAAATTTTATTTATTTTACTTAAATTTTATTTCTATTGCTTCTATTTATTTAGTGATATAAATTTGTCAATATATTTGTGATTTCAATTTTTAATGAAAGTGCTTAATTGTTGAACATCAGGATTTATTATTTTTTTGGTTATAGATTTAAAGGAAATAATATGCAAGGTAATTAAATGATCTTTTTATATAAGTAAAGGGAAATGATTTCAGCATTTCAGCATAGGAATAAAGAGTGACATCTCTGTATCTTTAGAAATACTCATTGATCAAGCATGGAATTTGTGGCTTTCTACACTGGAAATAGAGATGAAAAGAAAGCAAGTATTGATCTTCACTCATGGTTTGAAGCCTGTTCCTAGAGTGTGGGAGGACAATCTGAAAGGAGAGATTTGGTGCAGTCACGTCTGGAAAGTGTAGAGGAATCAGTGACCTGAGATCAGTCTTCTGAGTGTGATGTTTTATGGTTGTGCTGAATCTCTAGATCTGACAATGGTGTTGTGTAGGCTAGATTTATGTTAACCTGACGCAAGATATAGTTATCTGAGCACTAAAAACTTTGATTGAGAAAATGCCCCATAAGATAAGGGTGTATACAAGTCTGTAGAATTTTTTCCTCATTTAGTGACTGATTGTGGAGTTCCCAGCCCTTTTTTGGTGGTGCCACTTCTGGCCTGTTCATCCTTGGTTTTATAAGAAAGTAGGCTGAGCAAGCCAGGAGAATTAAACCAGCAAACAGCATCCCTGTATGGCTTCTGCCTCAATTCCTGCCTCCAGGTTCTTGACCCATTTGAGTTCCTGTCTTGATGTCTGTAGAGGATAGGTAATGATAAGAAAATGAGATCTAAATCAATCCTTTGAATCCTGACTTACTTTGGTAATAGTATTTCATAAAAACACTAGTAACCTTATTTAGGACAGTTCTGTTGGAGAGTTCTCAATCTGTGTTAAAATCACCAGGAGATTGAGAGCCAATGATCTCATCAATTTGCTGGCTGACACTGCAACAAACATGCTGGAAGCCTCCAACCATTTTCTTTAGTTTCAAATCCCACTCTGGCTGTCCTAGGGGCAGATGCTAGCAGACAGGAAGTACCATGAGGCAATGGAATCTGGAGGATGCTTCTCTCTATGTGACAAAGTAAAGGGGAAGGGCTCTGGAGCTGAGAGGAACAAAGGAAAAGGAAGACATACAGGAGATCATGGGGTACAAAATGCTAATGAAGTTCATTAAAGATGAGACAACAAAGTTATTAAAAAAAGACAATTGTGAGTGGTAGGGCCTCGTTTTTATTTGGTTTTGAATGGTTTTGATGTTCAAATGAGGAGGTTTCTAGAATGTCTTGTCTTGAATTTTTACACACAGTAATATTTCTAAATGCAGAAGTCTATAAGCTAGTACATGATGTATTTCCTATAGAGTAAATATTTTCTTACTATTTCACTTATTTTTTCACTTTATACTAATCTCACTTTATGTTTTACTATTTGGAATCTTAGCTGATTCAGCAGGTTTAGTTTCATTGCCTGGTGCTGGTTTAGATTCATCTTGTTTGGGTTTGACTTGTGATAGATCTTTTGCAATTAGAATAATCAAGAAAAATAACAAAAGCAAAGGAATAATCAATAAACTTAGCAGTGAAGACTTTTTGAAGCCCCCTTTTTTAGAAGATATCACAGGAGGTGGTCCACTGTCTATACTACCTCCAAAGCCTCTTATTAGACAGTCAGGAGGCTTCCACTGGTCATTGCAATGGCAGTGACATTTGTTGTTGCAGACTCCTTGCCTATTGCACTGGTCTGAACAGTTTGATAACAAATTTGGGTTAAGGACACACTTCCTGCCAATGCATAAACTGTCTGGACCACAAGGCATGCCATCTCTCACTGCTCCACTGTCCTTTATGTTAATTCCAAAATGATATTCTATAGTCTAGCAAGAGATATTATTAAAGTGAGTCCAATGCACTGTTTCATGGTCTCTCCTCTGTGGAATCACTTTCACATTTTTACACTGAACTCGTCCACAGAGTACATCATCTTCCTCACATGTTTTATACGCTAGTGCTATCATTACCACAGTTACCAAAACGGTTACCCTGCTTATTCATTTCTGTGTAGCAAGTCTTATCTGCATCCATAGCACTCTTGCCAAAAATCATTTAACAGAATCCTTTTCGTGTGTGACATGTCCCATTATAGCAGTAACCACTACCTGGGCAAATGCTTCCATCTTCTCTGTACACATCTTCTGGACATTCACTTGAAGTTCCATTGCACCACTCTGGAAAGTCACATTTATCCTTCTCTTTTCTACACACTGTGCCTGTTGGCAGGAACTTGCAATGTTTGCAACACAGACCAAAAGCACAATCAGCATCAGGATTTAAAACACAGTCATTTCTACAGCATGAATCTCTTGCACATGATTTAGATGATCCACAGTCACACTGTTCTCCTTCTTCAACAATATTATTCCCACAGGTGCTATTTTGTACTCTTGTAAGTCCTTCTGGAATATTGTGTAAACAATTTTTATTTTGAGTTGTTCTAAAGAAATCTTGATAACTACAGTTGCTGAATTTAGGAGAATTAGAATAATCATCGGCCATTATGCAGTGGTTTGACCCACAAGCACAGTATTTCTCATCATGGTCCAAACCCATAATATGACCCATCTCATGTGATGCAATGACTGCCATTTCATGAATTGAATTTTTTATGAAACTCGTCACTGCACAATTATTATTTTGGCAAGTTGAAGAGCCAGATCCTATCCCGAAATATTTAAATTTTTTCCTAACATAAAAATGTGAAATATCATTTATAACTTTTTTCTCCCTATGTTGGTTCTTCCATGTGCAGAAAGAATTTAAAAGTACAAATAAATTCACATCTACATTGATATGATTTCTTTCATTCCAAATATCCAGTGCAGTCAAAATCACTTCAATACCTACTTGAAGATAAATGTTATTTATTGCATGGACAATTTCAAACATTTCTTCCATACAAGCTGTGACATTATTTTTATAAACATATTGATTATTATCTACCACCACAAAATATTCAATATACTTGTGATGAGTCCACCAATCCTTATAATGGCTTTGCATAAGTGTGGAGTCTTCACTTTCTTGAATCTTCTTTTGTCTAGCTATTTCATCTTCTTTTAACCCACATCTCATAGAAAATGACTCTGTGTCCTTAATGTCTATTTTGTACACTAGATGTTCAAATGTGGAAGTAAGGTTTTTGGGCATGATTTCATAAGATGTGCCATGTATTTCTAGTATGCCTTGCAAAGTCCCAAAACAGGTGTTAATAGTGACTATGGATTCTGGGTCTCCATCAACATCACCATAGTAATAGCAGTCATTCTGCACAAAAGGCTGTTCTTCAATGAGGTCACCTTGGTCAGTGTAGGTCAACAGTAAGAAATTTCTGGATATGAAGGATTTTGTGGGTTTCATGGTGATAATATGGCTCTCTCCTCCAAATCTCAGGCTATAAGACAGCCAGTCTGGGTAAATGTCATGTTTAGAAGGGTTAGTGACCCTCAAGGGTATCACTATTTCTGGAGGGTTACTGTACCTAGCATGTCCAGTTGGTAAAAATGCAGAGAGTAAGAGTAACATCCACAGGCAGAGCTGAGGGAGCATTGGTCCTCTCATGGATCAGGTCCTCACATACAGACACCAAAAAGCATTGCTGTTTTATCCCTCACTCTGTCTTTTTGCACTCAGCACTGATCTTTAATGGTGGATCTTCTGGAAAAATTGTTCAGTCAGAGCATCAGAACTAAAGAAAACAGCTAAACAAAGGGCAAATATAAGTAAATCAGGATGAAATTAGGTTAGAAATAAAACTGCAAAAATTCATCTTAAATCAATTAATTTTCTAAGGTGTGTCAGCAGTGTTCATTGATTTTATGTTTGATTGCTGTCAACTATACTTGTTCCTGTACAAATATGTTTCTAATTATCTGTCAGATTTTAATGATTCACCCTCTTTTCCTCATTGTGTCTGGTTGTTTCAATTTTCACATTTGCTTCAACAGCAATGAAAGAGTTTATAAGCTGAAAATTACCATTATTTTTGAGTTCATAGTTCAATGTATTAATTTAAATTTTAAAACACTAAGAACTTTTTTGCTCATTAAGTACATTTATGTTCCTTTCCAGCATTGTCTTCGCATGGTTGTGGGTGTCAGAAACCTCTCTCAAGATGAACATATTTTTCATTTTCTTTCTTTGTTATTATTATTAGTGTATGTGAGAATGTACAGTAGTGTGAATATAAAGAACTCGTGTGACTGTTAACATGTGTGTTCAGACCATGGATTATTGTTTGCATTGCTAGAGCATGTGAGTGCATATGTGTGTGTCTTTATGTGGAGGTCAATAACTATTCTTAGATATCTTCCTTAAATTACTCCACACCTTGGTTTTTGACACAAACTTGGTGTCTAACATGGTGCTCACTAAAAGCGGGGTTGGCTGTTCAGCAAGCCTTTGTAACCTGCATGTCTCTGCCTCTCCATTGCTGGAATTTTAAGTACAGACCACAACACAAAGGTTTTTATAATGGTGCTGAGGATCATTCTCATGTTCTTGTGTTTGGGAAACATTAATTTTACCAACCAAAACTTTCAGTCGTGTTCTATATCCTCATCTTAGTGTATAATTATTTTAAAATGTAATCAAGTAAAGAACAAACTGTGTATCACAGTAAAAACTCTACAGTCACCGTGACTGAAGAGATTAGAAATATAAGAAATGCCATCTCCAAGTCTAAACAACTGACAAGGAATTAAGGAATGTTGTCTGTCTTCCAAATTTTTGTTTTTTTTTTTTTTCCTTACAATGAATGTCCTGAAAGACTTACCACCAGATGCAGAACAATCCCCATGGTCTCTTCTAGTTATATCTTCATTCAAGCTGCATTTGTAAAACACATCTTAGTAGAAAAGGATTTTTTGACGTTGCTCATTTTGATTTGTTTGAGAATGTATTAGAGAACATGATTTGTTCCCTTTCTTTATCTCTCATGGAAAAATTCCTTGATTTACATGTCTTGTGATAGGATCCCCTCAATTTAGAGAAGCTGGCTACTGATGAGGTTCTTCCCAGCTGTGGCTATACCATTATGTCAACCTATGATTTGGTTTTCTCCTTCACATGAGTAAGTCTGACTTCCTTCATCTCATATGCTATGTTTTGCTATCTCCAGAGTGAGCCAATCTCATTTCTTTACTTACATTTTCCTCACACACTGTAAATCAACTGGACTCTGCATTTTTATTTGTATTGTAAATGTTTTTCTCAGTTTTCTTACACAGTATTGAATTTAATATGAAATACTTAAAATCTTCTAATCCTAGAAAATAATCCCATGACACTGAGAAAATACTCCAATGCAGTGATTCTCAACCTGGGTGTTGCTAATACTCTTGGGTTTGAAATGAATCTTTCACACAGGGCTCCCCAAACCATCTGAAAATGCAGATATTTATATTACATTTCATAACAGTAGCAAAACTTCAGATATGAAGTAGCAATTAAGATAATCTTATGGTTGGGAGGGGTATCACAACATGAGAAACTGTATCAAGGGGTTACATTATTAGGATGCTTGAGGACCACTCTTCTAAGGGATGAGGTATCTGGCATTAGTTTATTTTTCTAAGAACAATAGTATCTCAGAGACATTTCACACTTGCACATGTATATGTAGATGTTTATCTGTTTCATACAACTGTTATAAAACTAATTAATAGATATAGAATTGGAAGGGTATCTGTGTGGTATTCCATTTCTTTGGGATAGTTAAGAAAATATTAACCAGAGACCTGTTTTTTAAAAGCTGATGAAGGCAAATGGTAGAAACAAATTTGTTTAGTAATCAAGTTTGCCAGTGTCCAGAAGCTTTGTAACCTGCCAGTGTGTTTAATTTACCCTTTTATCATTTTTCTTATTAATTATTTTGAGTATTTCCAACTTTCTCCTATAATCTTCCTCACCCTTCAACTCCTCTTTTCCTCATTTCTCCCTTTCTATCTACACAATTTCATGTAGTTTGTCCTTAATAAATACCAACAAAGAAAAAATAGAGAAAGGGACTTCAGAAAACATGGAGTCCAATTTGTTCTGGCAATCCCTGGGTCTGCCCTGGTGTGAGTCAGTGAATCGGGCTGATATACATTATTTCACTCCACTGAAGATAACCCAATTTTCCTACTCTGCACCGTTGCCACTTACAAAGAGCTTCCTGGCTGTGGGTGGAGCTTCACAGTCTTTCCCTTAATATTTTTATGCAAAATGCATTAGATCATGTTTTTCTAGGGTTGGACTTTGGACCAAAATATTTAAATAATTCCATTTATCTTATCAGACTACCACGTCTTAAAGTAAAATTTCAACATCACAAATTACAGTAAGCCTACAAACACATAAAATCTGGAAATAGACTTTTGAATCATCACTATGTCAAGAAAGACATAAGGAAAGAAATTAAATTCTTAGAATTCAATGCAAAGGAAGGCAAAACATACCCCAAGTTATGGGACACCATGAAAACAGTTCTAAGAAGATAGCTTATAGTACTAAGTGACTGTTTAAAGAAGTTGAGCAATTTAATACTAGAGACTTAGCCGAACACTTGAAAGCTCTAGAACAAAAAGAAGCAAACACATGCAAGAGTAATAGACATTAGGAAATAATCAAATTAGTTCCTGAAGTCAATAAAACAAAAACAAAGAGAACAATACAAAGAGTCAATGAAAGAAAGAGTTGGTTCTTTAAGAAATGTAGTAAGATAGTCAAACTCTTATCCAGACTAACCAAAAGGCACAATGAGAACATTCAAATTAGGAAAATCAGAAATAAAAAGAGAGTCATAAGAATAGACACTGAGGAAATCCTGAAAATGGCTAAGTCATACTTTGAAAAATGATACTCCACCAAAGTGTAACATCTAAAAGAAATGGACAGTTTTCTACATAAGTATCACATATAAAAGCTAAATTAAGGCCTGATAGACAATTTAAATAGACCTCTAATCTCCCATTAATTAGGAAGAGTTGTCAAAATACTCTCAATATGTATCCACTCATTAGTAGACTTTAAACAAAATCAAAGCACATCCAAGCTGCAAACCACAACCACTGAATAGCTTGGGATCTCATGCACCTTGGACTGGCACCTTGGAGCCCATTCCCTCCAGAGGAACACCTGACCCAGTCTTGATATTAGAATGAGGAAAACAAATGTGCCTGGAGCGGATGCTGAACTAAGCCACCTTGGGACCTCCTGCCCTTTCTGGGGAGGAGATGAGATGGGTAGAAGATAGAGTGACTGGGAGGGTTTGGGAGGGGGAAGGGAGATTGAACCAGGGTATACATGTATAAAAATACCAGACTTTATTGAAAAAAAATAATAAAATAGAAAATACTCCCAATTAAAAATAGCTCAGGACCAGATGATTTCAGCACAGAATTTTATCAGAAACTCAAAGAAGACTTAGTTGCACTACTTCCACAATTGTTTCAGACAATTGAAATAAAAAAAAAAAAACTTTTCCCAACTCTTTTATGAGCCTACAGTTACCCTGATACCCAAACCACACAAAGATGCAACTATGAAAATTATAGTCCAATCTCCTTCATGAATATTGATGTAAAAATACTCAACAAAACAATGGCAAATAAAATCCAAAAGCATATCAAAAATGATACATCATGATCAAGTAAGCTTCTTTTCAGAGATGCAAGGATGGTTCAACATTTGCAAATCTGTCAGTGTATTCCACTATATAGCCAACTGAAAAGAAAATCACATGATCATCTCACTAGATGCAAAAAATGGCTTGGACAAAATCTAATACCACTTCATGATAAAAGTCTTGGAGAGATCAGGGATTTAAGGACATATATAACCAAACATGATAAAGACTATATACAGCAATCCAAGAGTCAACATCCAACTAAATGGAGAGATACTCAAAGTGATTCCACTAAAATGAGGAAGAACACAAGGCTGCACACTCTTTCAATATCTGTTCAATATAGTACTTGAAGTTCTTGCTAGAGCAATAAGACAACATATGGAGATCAAGGGGATCCAAATTAGAAAAGCAGAAGTTGAACATTTGCTATTTCCAGATAATATGATAGTATACAAAAGCGACCCTAAAAATTTTCCCAGGAATTTGTATAGCTGATAAATACTTTCAATAATGTAGCAGGTTACAAAACTAATTAAATAAATCAATAACTCTCCCATATGCAAAGAACAATCAAATGGAGAACAAAATCAGAGAATCATCACCATTTTTAATAACCACAAATAATATAAAATATCTTGGGGGTAAATCTAATAAATAAAATGAAAATCTTGCTTGACAATAAATTAAGTCTTTGAAAAGAAATTGAAGATGATATCAAAAAATGGAAAGATCCTTCATATGCTTGAATAGATAAGATCAACAAAATAAAAATTGCAATCCTACCAAAGCAATCTACAGATTCAATGAAATCCCCATTAATCCCAACACAATTCCTAATAGACCTCAAAAGAATAATATCAATTTCATATAGGAAAGCAAAACAACAAAAACCAGGATAGCTAATCAATCCTTTGTAATAAAAGAAAGTTCCAGGGGCATCACCATCCCTTACTTCAAGATTTACTATAGAGCTACAGTAATAAACCACCTTGATATTTGCATAAAATTCAACATGTTGACCAATGAAATACAACTGAAGACCCTGACATTATTCCATCCACCTATGAACACCTAGTTTTTGACAAAGGAGCCAAAATGTTCAGTGGGAAAAAAATCATCTTCAGCAAATGGTCCAATAACTGGATGTCAACATATAGAAAAATGCAAATAGATCCACATTTATCGTCCAACACAAAACTGAAGTTCAAATTGCTTAACGATGTCAAGATAAATGCAATGCCACTGAACCTGATAGAAGAGAAACTAGGAAGTAGCCTTGAATGTACTCTTGGCATAGGAGAGTACTTCCTAAATGTAACACCAATAGCTTGGATAGTGAGACTAATTATTAAGTGGGGCCTCTGGAAACTGATAATTCTATAAGGATTATCAGTTTCCAGGATCTATAAGACAAAACAACAGCCTACAGAATGGGAAGAGGTCTTTACCAACCCCACTTCCAAAGGAGGGCTGATCTCAAAAATATATAAAGCACCCATGAAACTAGACATAAGGCCTTAAATATCACAACTAAAAAATGAGGTACAAATCTAAACAGAGAATTCTCAACAGAAAAATCTCAAAGGCCAAAAGACATTCTTAGCAATCAGAAAACATGCAAATCAAAATGACCCAGACATACCATATTATATTTGTCAGAATGGCTAAGAGCAAAAATACTGATGAGAGCTTACATTGGAGAGAAGGTGGAGAAAGGGGAACATTCCTCCACTGCTGCTGGGAATGTAAACTTGTACAGACACATTGGAAAGCAGCATTAAGAATTCTGAGAAAATTGGGAATCAGCCTATCTCAGGACTCAGCAATACTTATCTTGGGCATAAAACCAAAAGATGCTCAACAAGGACACTAGTTCAACTACATTTATAGCAGCATTAATTGCAATAAGCAGAAACTGGGAACAACCTAGATGTCCCTCATGAGAAGAATAAAAAAAGAAAATGTAGTGCATTTATACAGAGGGAAGTTATTTAATAATAAAAAAATAAGAAAAAACTAAAACCAATGATCTGAAATTTGTGGGCAAATAGATGGAACTAGAAAAAAATCATCCTGAGTGAGTTAACCTAGACCCAAAATGACAAATATGGTATGTCCTCACTCAGAAATGGAGAGTAAATGCAAAGCAAAGGATAAACAGACTAGGTTCCACAACCCCAGAGTACTAGGTACAGATGAGGGACCTAAGGGAAAAATGGTTAAGATCCTGGGTAAAATGGGAGGGAGAATAGATGATAGAGGATAGGGAGTGGGAACATGTGGGCTTGAGAAAGCTGAGTTGGGAGAGATAAAAAAGAGGGTGATCAATGAAAGAGATATCTTGACAGAATGAGAAATCATGGGTTTATGGAGGAAACTGCTGCTAGTGAAATCCACAGGATTCAATAAGGAGTTCTTAGCTAAGGCTTCTTAGCAATGCTGGAGAAAGTGCCTGAACTGACCTTCTCCTGTAGTCAGATTTGTGACTATCCTACTTTCTATCATAAAACCTACATCCAATGACTGAGGGAAGCAGATGCAGACACCTACAGCCAAGTGTTTAGCTGAATCCAGGAGTTCAGCTGGAAAGAGGGAGGAACAACTAGAGGAGCAGAATAGGAGTTGGGGGTGAAAGATGGTGGGTCGAAGGGTTTGGTGGCCCAAGAGCATAACAGAGAAAACTACAGAGAAGCTTGACCTGAGTTAATGGGGTTCAAAAACTCTGGAGCTAGAGAGTCTGCATGGAACTCAAATAGGCCCTCTGAATGAGGGCAACTATTACATAGTTTAATCTGATATTTACGCCCCATGACTATGGGGCCAGGAATTTTCACTGGTACATGAACTGGCTCTTTTAGAGCCAACTTCCTATGGTGGGATGCCTTGTTAAGCCTTGATACCTGGAGAAAAGGATGAGTTCTGCTTCAACTTGGTATGTGAGCCAGTGCTGAGTACTCAAAGGTACCTTTACTCTCTCCTATGCCTAGATGGGGGATGGGATGAGGTTGTGGTAACAAACAGGAGCAGGAGAAGGAGAGGCAGGGGGAACAGTGGAAAGTGTGAAAAGGAAAACACACTTCTTAAATAAAAAAACAAATTATAAGAGCAATAGATTGAGATATAACAAAAAAGAAATTAATTTTCCTATTTAGTAAAAGATCATCAAATTTAACTAAAAATAATGGTAAAGCCACAATGAATGTTCTCCAACCTCAGGTGACATTGCTACAAACCATTAATACAAAGGCATAATAAACTCTAAATTACTTCATCAAATGTAGTTATTAAAAAGAAACTATTTTGTGAGTAAAAGTCATAACATGATAAAACGTCATTTTAACTAGATGGACATGTAGGAGTTTTCCAATTCCTGGTTGCTATGAACAGAGGAGCAACAAATCTGAAGTAGTAAGTAAGTCTGTAGTTAGATGTAGAGTCCTTTGAGTATGTCCTTCAGAGTGGTAAAGCTGAATATTCAGGTGATCCATTGCTTTTTCAGGTTTTTAAGGAATCATGACATATGCACCATGACCAACTGTTGTAAATGGTTCTGACCCAGACTTTTCGGTCCTGGAACAGAGGTTTGGTCTCACTCTCAGTCCCGCTTTGCCTCAAATAATCACACATAGGCTTATATTATTTTTATGCTGATTGACCCAGAGCCCAGGCATATCATTTGTTAACTCCTTCATCTGAACTCAACCCATCTTGTTCAGCCGTGCAGCTTGGTACCTCTTCTCAGAGCAGCCTTTCCTCTGTGTCTCCTGGCAGCTCTGGTGACTCTGGCATCTGTGCGGTGTCTGTGTCTGCTCTGAGATGTTCCTGAGTTTTCTTAGCCTGTTAGCCTCACCCACACTTCCTGTTTGCCTTTGGCCAATCAGCTTTTTATTAAATCCATAGGCAGAACAAATATTTACAACATGACCAGCATAATCTCACTACAACCAATGGTGATCTGGTGAGGAAAGGTTTATATCTGCTTGCAGATTCATCTTATAGTCTATCCTTTCAAGTCAGGGAAAGAACTATAGCAAGTCAGGAAGCTGGAGACAGAAAGTGAAGGGAGAGCAAAGGAAATGCTCTTTTCTAGCTTGTTCCTCATAGTTTGTACAGCCTTATTTCTTACAACATGCAGGAGCACTAAGCCTCAGGTAGCACTGTATGAGAGAGTTGTAGCTTTATGCATTAATCAGTCTTATGAGTCTACAAACCTCCTGTATAGTAGACAAAACCATCATTTAAGTAAAAAGGTACCTACAAAATGGGCAAAACTTTTCAGCAATTGTACATTTGGCAGTAGGTCAATCAGTAGAATTTTCAAGCGTCTCAAAAACCTAGACATCCAGAAAACTAATCACCTAATTATAAGTGGGGAATAGATTTTAAACAGAGTTCTCAAAGATGTGTCAAAATTGTGAAATATATAAGATGTTGATGTTCTGTAGTTCCAAGTATAATCCAAATGACTTTGATATTTCATATTATCTAATTAATATGGCTAAGATTAATAAAATAAACAGCAGCAGATGCTAGGGAGGCTGTGGGTATAGGCTAACACTCATTTATTGCAGGTGGGAGCACAAAATGATAGCTGCACTATGGAAATCAGTCTGATGATTCTGGTGATATTTTGTATATTTAATAAAATCATCCTGGAATATCAGAAAACAAAGACACTCACAGTCAAACCATTGAGGTCAGAGAGTGCTGACCCATGCCTTTAATCTCATTCATCACTCTGATGACCAAATGGTGACAAATGTCTTTAATCCCATTATTCAGGAGACAGATATCTTTCTGGATTTCTGTGAGTTGAAGGCCTAACAGCCAAGCAGTAGTAGCTCACACCTTTAATCATAACTCTAGGATTATGATACAGAATTGAAACAGGCA
Source organism: Sigmodon hispidus (assembly GCA_004025045.1). Taxonomy (NCBI): domain Eukaryota; kingdom Metazoa; phylum Chordata; class Mammalia; order Rodentia; family Cricetidae; genus Sigmodon; species Sigmodon hispidus. The sequence continues at coordinate 135,549 of PVIH01002812.1, forward strand.
GTAAAATATCTAAGTGGCAAGGGGTGGTGGTGGTGGTGGGTATTTAAGGCAGGAGAAACTAGAGATTCATTAGTTTCTGTAGAGGGGACCAGTGAGGCTGAGGACCATTGAAGATAGCATTTACCCTGTTTGTCCTGAGAAGTTGTTTGGGTGAGAATTGACTGTGGTCTGTTTACTCCTTCTGATATTCCAGCTTTTCTCCAGTGTCTGGCTCTGGGATTTTATTTTATGTGAACTAGAGTTTGTGCAATCAATAGTTTCTCTTAAAGCTTAGTATTATCAACTAAAATATACAGTTCTAACATAGCAAAGCATTATCTCAAATCAGTTAACATATTTCTTCAGAGATACCTGCTCATTCATGTTCAGGAAGCCATATTTATATTAGGAAGAAAATAGAAACAGCCTAAATTTCCATTGACAGATCATAAGAGATGAAAATGTGGTACACTTACATATATAATATTGTCCAGGTTTTGAGGAAAAATAAAATTATAAAATTTTTAGGTAAGTTGGTAGAGCTGGAGAGAATCACTTGAACGAATCAATCCAGACCCAGTAAAATAAACACTATAAAATTTCACTTCTTTGTCATTGGTGCCTTTTATGCTTTGACAGTGTTTATTTCGTTTGTGTTGTTCATGTATGTTAGGCATTTAGTAATGGGCTAGAGAGGAGTATGAAGTACTTTTCCAAGAATGGGGAAATAGAACATAGTGCTATAATTTGATAAGATTCAACATAAAACATAAAATGGACAGAAGGATGAAGTGGGTGAGATATGAGGGGGTATAACTTTTTAAAATCCACATGGAATCCCACCATAAAAACTTGCAAAAAATTGTGTGAAGTTTATATAGAGTGATGATATGAGGGATAAAAGGTTCCAAATAGACTTTTTAATCCCATTTGCACTCCTAGATTTCATCTTTTTAAGTTTTTGGTCTAATAGCGTCCCATAAAACTCAAATGTTATAGGCTGTTGCCAGTGCTATTGGTTATCCATCACAACCTGATGATATGAACCGGTTAATGAAGATAAAACATACTTATTTCATCAGATAATGAGAAAAAAAGGGGAATAGTGTCCAACTTGAATCTTTTCTTCTTTTGATTAGTGTTTGTAATGATGGAAGTTACCAATTTCAACAACAATGAATCATGTGAGTTCCAGTTGCAACCTCCTAACACAATATATCCTCTGGTGCAAGAGAGGCACAAATATTGTGGGAAAAAAACCCACCCATTTTTTTTTAATTCTCTTTAAGGCTCAATTCATGAAAATCTCTGATTATTATCGCACCACTATAGAAACTCTTGAAACTTCTAACACTGCTAAATTGGTGACAACCTGTGACTAGATTGGTCAAGAGTACATGGGAAATACTTTAAAAAACATTATGCTTAAAGAACAGGGCAATAAATGATTCCTATTTACTCTGCTGTGCTTTGAGACCACTACATGACTGAAACCTCATCAGAGAAGCTGCTACTTATAGTAGGTAGCAATTAAGAAAAAGACACACAATTGGACCACAAGCAGAGAGTATGAGACTTTGGAGCACAAAGCCCTAGATGTATCATCCTCCTACCCTGAATATTCAGGGACCTATATGAAAGAGAAGACACAGAGTTTGTAAGAGCTAGAGGAGCTGGATGACTGCAAAGAATCTGGTCTGGTACACAGCTGGTCTGGTACACACAGGAACTTATAAGATGAAGATAGCATACTAAAATTCTGCATACCTTCAAAGAAACAAATCTCATTAGGGATAAAGAGAAATGAGCACAAAATTCCATCTCTACCCAAAAAGCTATTTATTTGTAATTCATTCCTTTTGTAGGGAGAGAGAAAAATTACTATTCTTCAATAGACTGGCACTATGTATATCAGTGACTGTCCAGAAAGGAATAAACACTCATGCCTGGAGGGAAAACAGAAAATAGACTCAAGGTTTTCTTTCTTGAGTGTGTGTCTGTCTGAGAGAGACGAGAGAGAGAGAGAGAGAGAGAGAGAGAGAGAGAGAGAGAGAGAGAGAGAGAGAGACAGAGAATGAGAGAGAGACAGAGAGAGACAGAGAAAGTGAGTCAGAGAATTGGAACATTTATAGTTGTCTTTAAAATTTGGTGAGAAAAAATGTGAATTTACGAATACCTCAGGGGATCTGAAAGACATTTATATATGAGTAATTAGGTAACAAGATTCTATCAATAAGTAACGAAAAGTATGTAAGAATCTGGTTCCCACACCGGGTTCTGTCTGTGTTGCATGTCTCCACACACTTCTTAGCAAATAGGAATAGAGTTTAGCTGTGAGGGGCTCCTCCAGCTGCAAATAAAAGGGGGAATTACACAGTGACCCCAAACTCAACTGCATCAGAAGAGAAAGCCTAAGGACTTGAAATTCAGAACCCCACCCAGACCAGAGTCAGAGATTGAGGAAACCCCTTACTCAGAGGTGACAGGAGACACACAAGTCCTCTTGCTACAACTGACCAGGAGCCACCTAATCATGAAACACTGAAGCCATGGACAGACACCAGTGCAAAAATATATATACTAATATAAATAACAACAAGGTAACTCCAGAAGAAAGTGGTGGTCCTACAGCTACAAGACCTGAATTGAGCAATAATGAGGAAGCAGAAGGAAGCAACACTAAAAATACATTTATGATGATCATTGAAGGCTTCAAAGAAGATATGAAAAATTCCCTTAAAATAATAGAAAAAAATAGAAAGACATGAACAAATCTTTGAAAGAAACATTACAGGAACTACAAACTGTATTAGAAGCAATAAAAAAAGGCACAAAATGATGCAAAGGTGAAAACAGAAAACCTGAAGAAAAAACTTGGAACTGCAGATAGAAGCATAACCAACAGAATCCAAGAGATGGAAGATAGAATCTCTGAAGTGGAAGACTGAGTAGCTGAAATAGATATATCAGTCAAAGAAAATACTAAAACCAAAAAAGCCATAACACAAAATTTTCAGGAAATCTGGGGCACCATGAAGAGACCTAACTTGAGAATAATAGGAATAGAAGAAGGGGAAGAATACCAGCTAAAAGGCACAGATAATGTTTTCAATAAAATCATAGAAGAAAACTTTCCTAACTTGAAGAAGGAAATGCCTATAAAGATACAAGAAGCTTACAGAACACCAAATAGATATGACCCCCCAAAAAAGTCAGCATGCCATGTAATAATCAAGCCACAAAACATACAGAACAAAGACAAAATTTTAAGATCTGCAAAAGAAAAAGGCCAACTTACCTATAAAGGCAGACCCATCAGGATAACACCTGACTATTCAATGGAAATGATGAAAGCTAGAAGGCTTGGTCAGAAGTTATACAGACACTAAAAGAGCATGCCTGCCAACCTAGAATACTATACCCTGCAAAATTATTAATCACCATACATGGAGTAAACATGATATTTTATGACAAATTAGATTGAAACAATACCTATCTACAGGTCCAGCACTACAGAAAGCATTAGAGGGAAAACTCCAACCTAGGGACCCCAGATACACCCATGAAACCACAAACAATCAATAATCCCAAAGAAGAATAACCCAGAGAAAGGAAATGCAAACAAGTTACCACCAAAAATAGCAGGAAATATCAGTCAGTGGTCACTAATATTCATTAATATCAATGGACTCAACGCTATTATAAAAAGATACACACTAACAAGATGAATAGAACAACCGAAGCTACCCATCTGTTGCCTATAAGAAACATACCTCAACCACAAAGACAGCCAGAGGCTCAGAGTAAAGGGTTGGGAAAAGATTTTCCAGTCAAATGGTCCTAAGAAACAACCTGGTGTTGCCATCTTAATATCTGACAAAGTAGACTTAAAGCTAAAAGCAATTAAAATGGACCACAATGGTCATTACTTATTCATAAAAAGAAAAACTGATCAAGAGTAGATTTCAATCCTGAATATTTATGCCCCTAATATAAGGGCACGTATCTATGTAAAATAAACACTGCTAAAGCACAAATCCCCCACAAAACCTCATACCCTAATAGTGGGAGACTTCAATACCCCACTTTCACTCCTGGATAGGTATACCATACAGAGACTCAACAGAGAAATAAGTAACCTAACAGAGCTTATGATGCAAATGGATTTAATAGATGTCCACAGGAACTTCCACCCAAATGCAAAGGAATATACATATTGCTCAGCTCCTCATGGAACTTTCTCCAAAATTAACCACATAATTGGTCATAAAGCAAATATCAACAGATAAAAAAAATGGAAATAATCCCTTGCGACATATCGGACCACCAGGGCCTAAAGTTAGAGTTCAACAACATCAGAACCCAAAGAAAGCCTATGAACTCATGGATACTAAGCATCACTCAGCTAAACCACCTCTGGGTCAAGGATGAAATTAAGAAAGAAATCAAAGTATTCCTAGAATTTAATGAAAATTAATCCACAACTTACCCAAACTTGTGGGACAGAATGAAAGCAGTCTTAAGTTAAAAATTCATAGTTCTAGATGCCTATATGAAAAGCCTTGAGAAATCCCACACTAGAGAACTAACAGCTCAGCTGAAAGCCTTAGAAAAACTAAAAGCAAACTCACCTAGAAGGAACAGACAGCAGGGAGTAATCAAATTTAGAGCTGAAATCAATATAATTGAAACAAAAAACAATACAAAGAATCAATGAATCTAAGAGCTGGTTCTTTAGAAAGTCAACAAGATAGATAAACCTTAATCAAACTAATCAAAAAGCAGAGAGAGAGAGAGAGAGAGAGAGAGAGAGAGAGAGAGAGAGAGAGAGAGAGAGAGAGAGACCAAATGAACAAAATCAGAAATGAAAAGGGGGACATAAAAACAGACCCCCAGGATATCCAGAGAGTTTTCAGATCATAATTTGAAAATCTGTATTCCACAAAAGTGGAAAACCTAGAAGAAATGGACAGCTTTCCGGACAGTTACCATTTCCAAAAATTAAATGAAGAACAGATTAATTACTTAAACAGGCCAATAAACTTTAAAGAAATTGAAGCTGTCATTAAAAGCCTCCCCTCCAAATAAGCCCAGGTCCAGATGTTTTCAGTGCACAATTCTACCAGACATTCAAAGAAGAATTACTACCATTACTCCTGAAACTATTTCACACAGTAGAAACTGAAGGAATATTGCCAAATTCCTTTCATGAGGCAACAATTACCCTAATACCCAAGCCACTCAAAGACACAACAAACAAGGAGAATTACAGAACAATTTCCCTCATGAATATTGATGCTAAAATTCTCCACAAAATTTTATCAAACCGTGTACAAAAATATATAAAAAAATATTTTCCATCTTGACCAAGTAGGCTTCATTCCAGAAATGCATGGCTGGTTTAATATATGAAAACAGTAAACATTATCTCTCATATTAACAAATTAAAGGAAAAGAAACACATGATTATGTCTTTAGATGCTGAAAAAGCCTTTGACAAAATCCAACACTCCTTTAGGATAAAAGCCCTGGAGAGATCGGGAATAAAGGGAGGATATCTAAATATAATAAAGGTGATTTATTAGAAGCTGACAGCCTACATCAAACTTAATGGAGAAAAAAATCTAAACAATCCCACTAGAATCAGGAACTAGACAAGGATGTCCTCTCTCCCTTATCTATTTAATATAGTTCTCGAAGTTTTAGTTAAAGAAATAAGGGACTGAAAGGAGGCTAGGGTGATACAAATTGGAAAAGAAGAAGTGAAACTATCTTATTTGCAGATGATATGATTGAATATATAAGTGACCCAAAAATTCTACGAGGTAACTGCTTCAGCTGATAAATACCTTCAGCAATGTAGCAGGATACAAGATTAAGACAAAGACATAAGTAACCCTCCTATGCACTAAAGATAAAACGGCTAGAAGAGAAACAAGTGAAACATCAGACTTTATAATAGCTGCAAATAGCATTGAATACCTTTAGTAACTATAACCAAAGAATTAACTCATCTGTTCAACAAAATTTTAAATCATTGAAGAAAGAAATTGAAAAGGATATCAGAAAATGGAAAGATCTCCAATGTTCCTAGATAGGTAGGATCAACACAGTAAAAATGGCAATTCTACCAAAAGCAATCTACACATTCATTGCATTCCCCATCAAAATCCCAACAAAATATTTGTTGGACCTTGAAAGAGCAATACTCAATTTCATTGGGAATAAAAGGAAAGCCAAGATTACTAAAACAATTTTACTCGACAAAAGACCTCTGGAAGCATCACCATCCCCGACTTCAAGTTATTCTATAGAGCTACAGTAATAAAAACAGCCTGGTACTGCCATAAAAGAAGACGTGTGGATGAATGGAATTGAATTGAGGATCTAGGTATTAACCCCAAAACCTATGAACACCTGATCTTCGACAAAGAGGCCTAAAAAAATTCAATGGAAAAAAGAAAGTGTCTGTAATAAATGGTGTTGGCATAGCTGGATGATAGCATGCAGAAAAATCTAAATATACCCAAGCCTGTTACCCTGCACAAAACTGAAATCCAAGTGGATCTAAGATCTTAACATAAACCCAGCCACTCTGACCTTGACAAAAAAGAGAGTGGGAAATACACTTCCATGAATTGGAACAGGCGACCACTTCCTAATATAATATCAGTGGCAAAGACAGTAAGAACATCAATCATTATGTGGAACCTCATGAAACTAGAAGCGTCTGTAAACTGAAGGATACTGTCAATAAGACAAAATGATAGCCTACAGAATGGAAAAAGATTTTCACCAACCTCACAAGTGATAAAGGCCTGACTTCTAAAATATGTAAAGAACTCAAGAAACAAGAGCCCAAAACCTTGAATAACCCAATCAAAAATTGAGGTTCAGAACTAAAAAGGGAATTCTCAGCAGAAGAATTATGAATAGCTTAAAGACACTTTAAAAAGTTTCCACCCTTGATAAGCCATGCTTAAGATTCTTATCCTCTGTATAATTATTGTTAACTCTTCCGCATTTTAAATTCTTTTTACTGTTTTTTTTTCTTGATAAATACAAAATAAAGAAGAAAAAGAAAAAAAAGTCCTCAACTTCTTTAGCCATCAAAGAAACACAAATCAAAACAAATTTGAGATACAACCTGACTCCTGTCTGATTGGCTAAGATAAAATACACAGGGGACAGCCTATGTTGGAAAGGTTGCAGAGCAAAGGCAACACTCCTTTATTGTTGGTGGGAGTGTAAGGTTGTTCAGCCACTCTGGAATGCCTTATGGCGGTTTCTCAGAATATTGGGAATCAATCTCCCCAGGGATACAACAATACCACTTCTGGACTATACCCGAAGAAGCACATTTGTACTCAAAGGCTTTAACTCAACTATGTCATAGCAGCATTATTCATAATAGCAAGAACCTGGTAACAACCTAGATGCCCCACAACTGAATAATGGATTAACGAACTGTGGTACATCTCTACAATCGAGTGATACTCAGCAGTAAGAAAAAATGATATCCTAAAATTTGTTGGTAAATGGATGTATTTGGAGAATATCCTCCTGAGCCAGGTATCTCAAACCCAGAAATATGAGCAGGGGATATACTCACTCAATAGTGGACACTAAATAAAGAAGTAAAAACAAAGCATGTCCAAGCTGCAAATCACAACCACTGTACAGCTTGAGATAAGAAACACCTTGGACTGGCAACTTGGATGCCACTCCCTCTAGAGGAACACCTGACTCAGTCTTGATGTTGGCGTGAGGAGACTGGATCTGCCAGGAGTGGATGCTGAACTGAGTCATATTGGGACGTTGTGAACTTCTGCCCTTGCTGGGGTGATATGGAGAAGAGAGAGTGACTGGAGAGGGTGAGAGAGGGAAGGGACCTCAAACAAGGATATACATGGATATAAAATGTGATTTTACTCATAATTAACAAAAAGAAAAGAAAAAAGAATGTAGATCCCTTTATTAGCAACAACCACAATAATGAGGAAACCAGGCAAATAATTCAATTCAAAATATCTTCAAAAAATAGCAGCTGGAAATAATTCTACCCAGAAGTGAAGAACCTCTACAATCAACAAATAAGTAAATGAAGAAAAATACTGAGGAAGACAGAAGAAGATTTCTAACACACAGGAACTCCTATTATTATGGATAGAAATAATTCATAAAGTCGGTGACCACCAAATCAATATCCCACAAAAACAATGCATTTCTAATTAAAATTACAATGAAATTCTTCTTACTAGAATCTTAAGAATCTTGAAATTGATGTGAAAGCACAGTGGAGCCTGGATAGTCAGTACAATCCCAAGTAAAAGTAACATTTCCTAAATGTCACCATAATTAATTTACAACTATTTCACAGAGCTAGGGTAACAAAACACCTTATTGCTGAAATATAGAAGTGTATGCAAATCACAGAGGGGACTCCAAGATATGTTCTCACAACTACAGTCACTTGCTTTTGAATCAGATGCTCAACTCATAACAATTGAGAAATGCCAGAATGTTTAAGAAATGATGCTGACAATAATAGATATATTTATATAGGCCTAAGAAGTAGATATTTATATCTCAGGTTGAATCTAAATAAAACTCAAAATGCAAAACTTTAATTGGACCGATGTTTTTCTGGATTGTCTAAAACTCTGTTACTAATAGAAGCAATTCATGAAATTACATTTAAGATGTGGACATAGTTAAGGAGTTTGTAAATTAGATTCATTACTCAGAAAATAACACCAGTAGTGGGCATAAAATAAAAAGCTATTAGATAATAAAGTATTAATCAAATTTGTATAGAATGTGTGAAAATATTTTGTGAGTTATACATTTAACAGTGGATTACTATTGAGGTTATGTAAAATCTCAAGAAACTACACATTATCATCATCATCAACAACAAGAATGCGTCAAAAACTTCCATAGAACTGTGATAAGAATGCAGATCAGAACCCCCAGTACAGAGACTTAATGTAAGAAATCAATGAAGATCATATATATTCTTTTCACCAAAGAAGCAAGGTCTATCAATAAATTTACTAAGCCAGTGGGTACAGTATACCTCCATGAAAATAGCAATGTGAGAACCTACATTCATCTAGAGATTATTTATTGGCCTGTAAATATTATCAGAGGATATATCAAGAGAGAAATTGCATTAATAATACTTCAAATTTTATGGTATTTAATGAAAGCTGTCTAAAAGGGGAGTTTAGAGCTGTAAGAGCATATATTAAAAACACAATACATATTTAAATTAAATAATAATACACAATAATTGCTTGATAAAAACCTGAAGTTCAAATTCTGGGACGGAAAGAAAACTTTGATTTGACAGGAATGATAGAAATGATAATAAAAAAATTAAAAATCAAGGCTTGGTTCTTTGAAATAAAAGACAATCTAGATAAAATCTTTTGGTATAGTAACCCAGAAGAAACATTAGACACATATTAATAAATTTATGGTAAAAATGAAGCTCTTAAAGCAGATTGTCACTGGAAGTCATGAAATTCTCAATATCATATGAAAACAATATATTGTACTTAAGTAACAAATAGACAAGTTTAGGACACATATGACTACTAATATATAACTAAGATAAAACAAACTATTTAAGGAGATCTATATTAAGAAATTGATTAAAGCAGATTTCAAAATTATTTCACTAATAAAAGCCATACTTACAATCCCAAAGAACATTTTCATAAAAAGAAAAGATCATAAACTTTGGGATTTGTAGAACAATGAAATTTACCTGGGACAGAACTAGATGCTTTCTCTCTGGTGCCTAGAGTTCAGTGTGCTAGAATGTGGTATTTGTGCTCCTGGGTCAGAAAAGACACCAAATATCTCATCCCAGCTATTGTATCCATATACAATACAATTGTATTCATATACAATAGGATACAGTTCTGACATTCCAGGCAACACGTTCCCACTGATGAAAGATCATTAGGCCTGCTTTGGACTAAGAAATAAAACCTTTCTAATTGGATTTGAGAGGCCAGCTTCAGAACAGGGAACTCCAGCCTGGTACTCAAAACCATCCCAAGACCCAAGGCTGAGAATTTCACACTCCCTAGGAGGAAAAGTACTAGTGTTATTTTATTAGGTTATCATGTTTTTTTACAAAATATTTATTCCCATAAAATAGTAATGCTCTAAATCTTTTTCAGAGAAATTTAATTTAGCAATGGGCATTGATTAATTCAGAGAGTAATTAGTGACCAAACTGACTAGAATAAATGACTAGTGTGTGCTTATCCCAAAATGGCTTATGGGAACATTGTAGAAAGGGGTTATAATAACATCAGAGGCAAAAGATACTCGCTCTTCTGATAGAAAGTAGCTCTTGAGAACATGAGTTTACATGAACAACACATGCTTAGATTCAAGCCACCCAGCATTGTGGTGAGAGACAGGTTATTGTATTGTAGTTTCTGTTGGGGTCTGAGGCAGTATGATCTTTAAGATGAGGAGTGCTGGCAGAGAGTGTCCCAGTGTACTCTTTAGCAGGCAGAGATAAACACTGCCTGCCATGTTGCCCCCAGCTGCTGCTGAGGGAATTTGCACAGCTACCCACCTCCAACTGAGCAAACAGATAAGGACTGGGGACCCTGAAGGACAGACTCAGATCCCGCCCAGAGGTGAGGAGAGGTCAGCAGGCCTGAGTGCCAGTAACCCTGCCAGGGAGGGTTGAGCTCCCATCGGTTCCGGTTGGGTTGCGAGACAGGGTGCTATCTGTAGAGCATGTCCCAGCACACTCCATAGCAGGTGGAGATAAACTTTCACTGCCATGGTCCCCCCCCCCGCCCCCCACCCCCCCGCTGCTGCTGAGAGAGTTTGCACAGCTGCCACCCCGCCTATAATTGGTCAAACAGAGAAAGATTGAAGACTTGAAATTTAGTCCCCTGCACAGTGCAGAAGTAGTGGTTTTGCAGACCTTTTCCACAGAAGTGACAGGAGGCACAAAAGCCCAAGTGCCACAACTGACCAGGAGCCACCTAATCATGAACCACGAAGCCATGGGCAGACCCCAGTGCAAAAACATACATAATAATATAAAGGACAGCAAGGTAACTCCAGAAGAGTGTGGTGATCCTACAAATACTAGATCTGAACTGAGGAATGAAGAGGAAAGAGAAGGAAGCAACACCAAAAATTCCTTTTTGATGATCATCGAAGCTCTTAAAGAAGATATGAAAAATAGCCTTAAAGAAATAGAAGAAAATACAAACAAAAAATTGGAAGAGATGAACAAATCTATAAAAGAAACATGCCAAGCACTAAAAGCTGAAATAGAAGCAATAAAAAAGGCACAAAATGAGGAAAAGATGGAAATAGAAAATCTGAAGAAAAAAGTTGGAACCACAGATACAAGCATAACTAACAGAGTTCAAGAGATGAAAGATAGAATCTCTGAAGTGGAAGACTCAGTAGCTCAAATAGATATATCATTCAAAGAAAATACTGAAACTAAAAAAGCCATAACTCAAAATGTTCAGGAAATCTGGGACACCATGAAAAGACCTAATTTGAGAATAATAGGAATAGAAGAATGAGAAGAATACCAGCTCAAAGGCACAGATAATGTTTTCAATAAAATCATAGAAGAAAACTTTCCTAACCTGAAAAAGGAAATGCCTATAAACATACAAGAAGCTTACAGAACACAAAATAGATATGACCCCCAAAAAGAGTCAGCACTCCACAGTATAATCAAGCCATACAACATACAGAACAAAGAAAAAAATTTAAGAGCTGCAAAAGTAAAAGGCCAACTTACATATAAAGGCAGACCCATCAGAATAATGCCTGACTAATCAATGGAAACTATGAAAGCTAGAAGGGTTGGGTAAGAAGTTATACAGACAATAAAGGTGCATGGCTGCCAAACTAGAATAATATACCCTGCAAAATTATCAATTACCATAGATGAAGTAAACAAGATATTTCAGGACAAAGTCAAACTGAAAGAATATCTATCTACCATTCCAGCACTTCAGAGAGTATTAGAGGAAAAACTCCAACCTAAGGACCCCAGATACACCCACGAAATCACAAACAATAATTCCACAGAAGAATACTCTAGAGAAAGGAAATACAAACAAGATACCACCAAAAATGGCATGAAATATCAATCAATGGTCACTAATTTCCCTTAATATCAATGGACTCAACTCTCCTATAAAACGTCACACACTAACAAGATGGATACAACAGCAGAAGCCATCCTTCTGTTGCCTATAAGAAAAACACCTCAACCGCAAGGACAGACACAGGCTTAGAATAAAGGGTTGGGAAAAGATTTTCCAGTCAAATGGTCCTAAGAAACAAGCGGGGGATGCAATCCTAATATCTAACAAAGTAGACTTTAAGCAAAAAGCAATTAAAAGGGAACAAGATGGTCACTACTTATTCATCACAGGAAAAATTGGTCAAGAGGAGATTTCAATCTTGAATATTTATGCCCCTACTATAAAGGCTCCTACTTATGTAAAAGAAACACTGCCAAAGCTCGAATCCCACGTTAATTCTTATACCCTAATAGTGGGAGGATTCAATACCCCATTTTCAACCCTGAATAGATTAAGCAGACAGAGACTCAACAGAGAAATAAGGAGTCTAAAAGAGGTTATGATGCAAGTGGATTTAATAGATATATACAGAAGCTTCCCCCAAATGCAAAGGAATATACATATTACTCAGCTCCTCATGGAACTTTCTCCAAAACTGACCACATAATTGGTCATAAAGCAAATATCAACAGATACAAAAAAAAATAGAAATAATCTCTTGTAACATATCGGACCACCAGGGCCTAAAGTTGGACTTCAACAACATCAAAACCCAAAGAAAGCCTACCAGCTCATGGAAAGTAACATCACTCAGTTGAACCATCTCTGGGTCAAGGAAGAAATTAAGAAAGAAATCAAAGTCTTCCTAGAATTTAATGAAAATGAATCCACAACATATCCAAACTTGTGGGACACAATGAAAGCAGTCATAAGAGGAAAATTCATAGCGCTAGATACCTATATGAAAAACCTAGAGAAATTCTACACTAGAGACCTAACAGCTCAGCTGAAAGCCTTAGAACAATTAGAAGTGAAATCACCTAGAATGTGTAGATGGCAAGAAATAATCAAACGTAGAGCTGATATCAATACAACTGAAACAAAAAGAACAATACAAAGAATCAATGAATCTAAGATTTGGCTCTTTGAGAAAGTTAGCAAGATAGATAAGCCCTTAGCCAAACTAATCAAAAGAGAGAGAGAGAGTGTTCAAATCAACAAAATCAGAAATGAAAAGGAGAACATAACAACAGACCCCCAGAAAATAAAGAGAATTATCAGATCATATTTTGAAAATATGTATTCCACAAAAATGGAAAACCTAGAAGAAATGGACAGCTTTCTGGACAGGTACCATCTACCAAAATTAAATGAAGGTCAGATTAATTACCTAAACAGGAGTATAACCCTTAAGGAAATTGAAGATGTCATTTAAAACCTCCCCAAAAATGAAAGCCCTGGTCCAGATGGTTTCAGTGCCGAATTCTACCAGACATTCAAAGAAGAATTACTACCGTTACTCCTCAAATTATTTCACACAGTAGAAACTGAAGGAATATTGTCAAATTCCTTTTATGAGGCCACAATCACCCTAATACCCAAGCCACTCAAAGACACAACAAAGAAGGAAAATTACAGACCAATTTCCCTCATGAATATTGATGCGAAAATTCTCAACAAAATTTTGGCAAACCGTAAACAACAATGTATAAAAGATATCATCCACCAGGACCAAGTAGGCTTCATCCCAGAAATGCAGTGCTGGTTTAACATACGAAAAACTGTAAATGTTATCCATCATATAAACAAACTAAAGGAACAAAAGCACATGATATCCTTAGATGCTGAAAAAGCCTTTGACAAAATCCAATACTCCTTTATGATGAAATCCCTTAACAGATCAGGAAAACAGGGAGAATACCTAAATATAATATAGGTAATTTACAACAAGCAGACAGCCAGTATCAAACTTAATGGAGAAAAACTCCAAACAATCCCACTAAAATCAGGAATTAGACAAGGATGTCCTCTCTCCCCTTAGCTATTCAATATAGTTCTCAAAGTTTTAGCTAAAGCAATAAGGGAATGAAAAGAGATTAAGGGGATACAAAATGGAAAAGAAGAAGTGAAACTATCTCTATTTGCAGATGATATGATTGTATTCATAAGTGAACCACAAAATTCTTTCAAGGAACTGCTTCAGCTGATAAATACTTTCAGCGATGTAGCAGGATACAAGATTAATTCAAAGAAATCAGTAGCCCTTTTATACACTAAAGACAGAAGAGCTGAAAAAGAAATAAGGGAAACATTAACCTTCATAATAGCTGCAAATAGTATTAAATACCTTGGAGTAACTATAACCAAAGAAGTAACAGATCTATTTGACAAAAATTTCAAATCACTAAAGAAAGAAATTGAAGAGGATATCAGAAAATGGAAAGCTCTCCCATGTTCCTGGATTGGTAGGATCAACATAGTAAAAATGGCAATTCTACCAAAGGCAATCTACAGATTCAATGCACTGCCCATCGAAATCCCAACACAATATTTTTTGGAACTTGAAAGAACAACAGTCAATTTCACTTGGAATAACAGGAAAGCCAGGATTGCCAAAACAATTTTACTCAACTAAAGAACCTCAGGAGGTATCACCATCCCTGACTTCAAGTTATACTATAGAGCTACAATAATAAAAACAGTCGGGTACTGGCGTAAAAACAGACTTGTGGATCAATGGAATAGAATTGAGGATCCAGACATTAACCCCAAAACCAATGAACACCTGATCTTTGACAAAGAGGCCCAAAACATTCAATGGAAAAAAGTTAGTATATTCAACAAATGGTGTTGGCATAGCTGGATGGAAGTGTGTAGACAAATGCAAATAGATCCACGCCTTTCACCCTGCACAAAACTCAAATCCAAGTGGATCAAAGACCTCAACATAAACCCAGCTACTTCAAATTTGATAGAAAAGAAAGTGAGAAAAACACTTCTATGAATTGGCATAGGTGACCACTTCCTAAATATGTCACCAGTGGCACAGACACTAAGACCAACAATCAATAAGTGGGATCTCCTAAAGCTAGGAAGCCTCTGTAAAGCCAAAGACACTGTCAATAGCACAAAACAACAGCCTACAGAATGGGAAAAGATTTTCACCAACCCTACAAGTGATAGAGGACTGATCTCTAAGATATATAAAGAGCTCAAGAATCTAGAGCCCAAAACCTTGGATAACCCAATCAAAAAATGGGGTTCATATCTAAAAAGGTAATTCTCAGCAGAGGAATTACGAATGGCTGAAAGGCACCTGAAAAAGTGCTCATCATATTTAGCCATCAGAGAAATGCAAATCAAAACAACTTTGAAATACCACCTAACACCTGTTAGATTGGCTTAGATAAAAGAAAAGGCACAGATGACAGCCTATGTTGGAGAGGATGTGGATCAAGGGGAACACTACTTCATTTTTGGTGGGAGTGTAAGCTTGTTCAGCCACTTTGGAATGCAGTATGGCGGTTTCTCAAGAAATTGAGAATCAATCTCCCCAAGGACCCAGCAATACCACTTCTGGGTGTATACCCTAAAGAGGCACATTCACACTCCAAAGGTATTAGCTCAACTCTGCTCATAGCAGCATTATTTGTAATAACAGGAACCTGGAAACAACCTAGATGTTCCTCAACTGATAATCAATTAACAAACTGTGGTACATCTACACAATGGAGTACTACTCAGCAGTAAGAAAAAATGATATCCTAAAATTTGCAAGCAAACGGATGGACTTGGAGAATATCCCCCTGAGCAAGGTATCACAAACTCAGAAAATTAAGCAGGGGATGTACTCACTTATTAGTGGTCTCTAAACAAACAAACAAGAAAAAAGTCAAGCATGTCCAAGCTGCAAACCACAACCACTGAACAGCTTGGGATTAGAAAATCTCTTGACTGACACTTCAGATCCCACTCCAACTATAAGAACACCTGACTCACTCTTGAGGGAGGGGGGACAAAACTGGATTTGCCAGGAGTGGAGACTGAACTAAGTAAGCATTATTGGGTCAGTGGGACCATGGGACTGTGTGCTGCCTGCCCAGGGAGGGGATAGGGAGTTGTAGAGAATAAAAAATGACATGGTGTGGTGGGAGGGGGAAGGGACCTTGAATAAGGTTATACAGGGATAGAAAAAAATTCAGAGGGAAAGCTAAATGCAAAGTAATTTTATGTGTAGCAAATTTTTTTGCATTATCACCCTTGATAAGTCATGCTTATGATTTTTATTTTCTTCATAATTATTGTTAACTTATCAGCATTCTAAATTCATTTTACTGTTTCTCTTTATAAATACAAAATAAATAAATAAAAAAGATGAGGATTGCTGTAGGGAATGTGAACCAACATAATGTGAATAACAGGGGGAGGGCTCGTTCAGGCACTCAATGTTGAAAGAAAGTGAAACGACAGGATTTTGTATGTTTGGGGAAACCTTCCATACACTGGTGCAGTATGGTAAGCTCAGGACATTAACAGTTCACTAACTTCAAGATGGCATTTAATTAACAAATTCACTAGGAAAGCCCCCTTTTTGAAGCACATGTTAGGAATGAGGAGGCTGAGGAGTATTCTCAAAACAGCAGATCTACCTGGAGGAGATGAATACCAGTTGAGTTTTTGGGAATGAATAGAGAAAGCCTGAGGTGCCTAGAAGTGGCTCAGGCTACGTGTGCCGCCTGAAGGACATTATCCTATCAGGTGAGCATCTGCCAGTTGTACAATGTGTTGTAGGTATCATGAGCTGTCACCCATGCTGGGTTGTACTTTTGCTCTTTTAGCTGTATTTGAGCCATTTCTTATTCAGAATGCTATTGTTAGCCCATTGTCTCTGAATAACTCCAGCAAAATACATTGACTCACCAACTTGAAATTATTGAATTATTTTTTAGACATGCAAAGTACTACCTGCCCAATAAGCTTTACTTCCTATTTTGATAGCTATATTTTTGAACTTCAGGGGCTAAGAGACAAGAGGTCCAATAGTTCATAATTACATACAAAGCACAGGAGTAGTATAGACTACATGATACTATGTTTAAAAACAAACATCTTCTGGTTCAATGAAGGAATACTATCATGAAGTTTAGTACTTTCATAAAAATTAAACCCATTTATTAAAACTATAACTAACTAGCAATTTCCCTGATAAAATTGTTCAAAGAGCAATGATTATATATAATGCATACATATTTTTGAAAATGAGCATTCATGTTAATCTTCAGATAAAATAATATTGCTAATTTCCTAAAAGTACAACTGTCTACTGCTTGCCAGCTGTCCTGACAGACTACAAGAACAACCACAAGAACTGTGTTGAGTCACCAAAAAAAGAGTGAAAAAGCAGAAAATACTTAAAGGAAATCTCATTTCTCAAATTTTAAAAAAGTGGTAAAGAATTATGTGATGTATGTCTATTATGATAATCATCTGTCCTATCTTTTAGAATGAAACATCCAAAAGACAATGACAGAGTGATGCACATAGCTCTACTTCTGGCTCTGCTGTGAAATCATTCTTCTGAGACTACACATGATAAAGAGAACTCAGGGCTCTCCTTTGTCTCATGGGCAAAGATCTAGAATTCTGTGTCTAGGAACAGAAGCCTCCCAATCGACAGAACATGACAACTGATGAGGTTCTTCCCAGCTGTTCCTCATCTCAACCAAACTTACTAGCACTTCTTCCATGTGAGTTAGTCTGACTTCCTGACTCTCATTTGATATTCCCCAGTATCTCTAGTACGGATGAATCCCACTTCATTACATTAATTGCATTTTACCTTGTATGAACAATAAAATCAGCTGAGTTCTGTACTTCTTTGTTCATATCATGACCTTTGTTCTGCTTTATTTTACCAATAGTGAAAAATACTGTGGAATAGTTTTTTTTCTTATGAATAAGGTCATGTCTTTTATCCATGTATCATCTTCTACAGACTCCCTTCCCTCTCCCGACCCTCCCAGTCACTTAGCCTTCTCTCCATCACTTTATCTGCTTCCCAACAAGTTAAGGAGGCCCCAAGGACCCAAGGTGGTTCAGCATCCACTCCAGGCCGATCCACTATCGTCACCCCAACATCAAGACTGGGTCAGGTGTTCCTCTGGAAAGTATGGGCTCGAAGGTGCCAGTGCAAGGTGTTTCAGATCCCAATCTTTTCAGAGGTTGTGGTTTGCAGCTTGGATATGCTTAGCTTTTTGTTTAAAGTCAAGCATCAGTAAATACATCCCCTGCTTATTTTTCTGGGTTTGTAATGCCTCGCTCAGGAGGACATTCTACAGTCTATCCATTTGCTGGCAAATTTTAGGATATCAATTTTTTTTACTCTTGAGTGTTACTTGATTGTGGAGATGTACCACAATTTTTTAATCTGTTCTTCAGTTGAGGGGCATCTAGATTGTTTTCAAGATCTTGCTATTAAGAATAATGCTGCTATGAACATAGTTGAGCTAATTCCTTTGGAGTACAAATGTGCATCTTCAGGGTATTTGCCCAGTAGTGGTAATGCTGGATCTTTGAAGAGATTGATTCCCAGGTTTCTGAGAAACAGTCATAACTGCATTCCAGAGTGGCTGAACAAGCTTACACTCCCGCCAACAATGGAGGAGTTTTCCCATGCTCTGTAACCTCTTCACCGTAGACTGTCACCTGTGTCCTTTATCTTGGCCATTCTGACAGATGCCTGGTGGTATCTCAAAGTTGTTTTGATTCGAATTTCTCTGATGGCTAAAGATTTCCAGCACTTTTTCATGTGCCTTTCAGCCATTCATAATTCTGCTGAGAATTCCCTTTGTAGATCTGAACCCCATTTTTGATTGGGTTATTCATGTTTTGGGCTCTAGTTTTTTGAGTTCTCTATATATTTTAGAGATCAGTCCTCTGTCATTTGTATGGGAAAATCGTTTCCCCTTTTGTAGGCTGTCATTTAGTTTTATGGACAGTACTCATTTTAGGAGATTCCATTTATTGATTGTTATTCTTAGAGTCTGTCCTACTAGTGTTATATTTAGAAAGTGGTCACCTGTGCCAATGCATTCGAGGGTATTTCCCACTTTCTTTCTATCAACATCAGTGTAGCTGAGTTAATATTGAGTTCTTTGATCGACTTGGATTTGAGTTTTGTGCAGAGTGATAGTCTTGGAACTATTTGCAGTTTCTAGACACTACAATTCAGCTTTGCCAACACCATTTGTTAAAGATACTATCCTTTTTTCCATTGAATATTTTGGGCCTCTTTCAAAGATCAGGTGTTCATAGTTTTTTTTTTTTTGGTTAATGTTGAGATTTCCAATTTGATTCCCTTAATCCACAAGTGTGTTTTTATTCCAGGACTAGGCTGTTTTTATTACTGTAGCTCTTTAGTGCAATTTGAAGTCAGGGATGGTGATGCCTCCTAAGGTTCTTTCGTTGAGTAAAATTATTTTGGGAATGCTGGCTTTCCTCTTATTCCAAATGAAACTGAGTATTGTTCTTTCAATAACACAAAATTGTTTTGGGATTTTGATGGGCAGTGCATTGAATTTGTAGATTGTATTTGGTAAGATTGCCATTTTTAGTATGTTGATCCCACCTATCCAGGAACATGGGAAATCTTTCCATTTTCTGATATCCTCTTCAATTTCTTTCTTCAGTGATTTAAAGTTTTTATCAAATAAAACTATTACTTCTTTGGTTATATTTACTCCAAGGTATTAATGCTATTTGCAGCTACTAGAAAGGGTGATATTTCCCTTATTTCTTTTCCTGCCCTTTTATCTTTAGTGTATAGAAGGACTACTGATTTCTTTGAGTTAATCTTATATCCTGCTACATTGCTGAAGGTGCTGATCAGCTGTAGAAGTTCCCTGGTAGAATTTTGTGGATCACTTATGTATGCAATTATATCATCTGCAAGTAGAGATATTTTCTCTTCTTTCCCAATTTGTATCCCCTTAATCTCCTTTCATTCTCTTATTGCTTTAGCTAAAATTTGAGAACTCTATTCTATTGAATAGAAAAGGAGAGAGAGGACATCCTTGTCTAGTGCCTGATTTTAGTTGGATTGCTTTGAGTTTTTCTTCATTTTGTTTTATATTGGCTGTTGGCTTCTTATAAATCGCCTTATTATATTTTGATATTTTCTCTGTATTCCTGATCTCTCTAGGACTTTCATCATAAAGGAGTGTTGGATTTTGTCAAAGGCTTTTTCAGCATCTAAGGATATGATCATGTGGTTTTTTTCTTTTAGTTTGTTAATATGATGGATGACATTTATGGTTTTTTGTATGTTGAACCATCCTTACAATTCTGGGATCAAGCCTACTAGGTCATGGTGGATGATACTTTTTATATGTTGTTTTATACAGTTTGGCAGAATTTTGTTGAAAATTTTAGCATCAATTTTCATGAGGAAAACTGGTCTGTAATTTTCCATCTTTGTTGTATCTTTGAGCGGCTTGGGTATTAGTGTAATTGTGGTCCCATAAGGAGTTTGTCAATATTCCTTCAGTTTCTATTGTTAGAAACAGTTTGAGGATTATTGGTAATAGTTCTTTGAATGACTGGTACAACTGTGAACATAAACCATTTGGTACTGGAGTTTTTTTTATTTGGGAGGCTTTTAATGACAGCTTGAATTTGCTTTAGCATTATAGGCCTGTTTAGGTATTTAATCTGATCTTGATTTAATTTTGTTAAATGATACCTCTCCATAAAACTGTCCATTTCTTCTAGATTTTCCTTTTTTGTGGAGTATACATTTTTATGTTATTTTTTAATTTTTTTATTATTATGAACAAAGATGTCACACTTTCTATCCTTGTATATCCTTATTCAAGGTCCCTTCGCCCTCCCACCACATCAGGTCATTCTCTCTTCTTCACAACTCCCCATCCCTCCCCTGGGCAGGTGGCAGGTGGTCCCAAGGTCCAACTGTCCCAGTATTGCTTAGTTCAGCCATAGAGTATAGATTTTTAAGGTCTGACCTGATAATACTCTGGATTTCCTGGATGTTTGTTGTTATATTTCCCTTTTCCTTCCTGATTCTTTCATTTGGATATTCTTTCTCTGTGTTTTGATTAATTTGGATAAGGGTTTGTCTATCTTGTTGAGTTTTTGAAAGAGCCACATCTTAGATTAATTGATTCTTTGTATTGTTCTTTTGTTTCAATTGTACGTACTTCAGCTCTAAGTTTGATTATTTTCTGCTGTCTACTCCTTCTAGGTGAGTTTGCTTCTAATTGTTCTAAGGTTTTCAGCTGTGCTATTAGTTCTGTAGTGTGTGATTTCTCTTTGTTTTTCATATAGGCATCTGTTGCTGTGAATATTCCTCTTATACTGCTTTCACTGTGTCCCACAAGTTTGGGTATGTTGTTGATTCATTTTCATTAAATTCTAGGAAAACTGATTTCTTTCTTAATTTCTGCCTTGACCCAGATGTCGTTCGCTTGAGTGTTGTTTAGTGTCTTTTAGTTGCTAAGTTTTCTGTGATTTTTCATGTAGTTTAACTCAAACTTTATGCCCTGGTGGTCTGATATGATATCAGGGATCATTTCCATTTTCTGTATGTATTTATATTTGCTTTATGCCCAGTAATGTGGTCAATTTTAGAGAATGTCCATGTAGTGCTGAGAAATATTTATATTCCTCTGCATTTTGGTGGAAGCTTCTGTAATATCTATTATATCCATTTGCTTCATAACCTCTGTTACACTCTTTATTTCTTTGTTGAGTCTCTGTCTGGTTGACTTATCCAGGAGTATAAGAGGGATATTGAAGACTCCAACGATTAGAGTATGAGAATCGATGTGGAGTTTGTGCTTTAGTCGTGTTCCTTTTACAAACATTGATGTCCTTATATTAGGGACATAAATATTCAGGATTGAAATCTCATCTTAATGAATTATTCTGAGATGAATAAGTAATGCCTATCCTAGTCTCTTATAATTGATTTTAGTTTGAAGTCTACTTTGGTAGATATTAGGATGGCAATGCCAGATTGTTTTAGGGCCATTTGATTGGAAAATCTTTTCCCAACACTTTACTCTGTGCCTGTCTTTGAAGTTGGGGTGTGTTTCTTGTATGCAGCAGAAAGATGGCTACTGTTTTTGTATACATTGTGTTAGTTTGTGTCTTTTTATAGGTGAATTGAGTCAATTGATATTAAGGGATATTAGTGACCACTGGTTGATGTTTTCTGCTATTTTCAGTGGTAGCTTGTATGTATTTCTTTTTCTGGGGGTACTTTTATGTGTGATTGTCAATTATTTGTGGTTTGATGGGTGTATCTGTGACCTTTTGTTTGGAGTTTTCCCTCTAAAGCCTTCTGAAAGGCTGGAATTGTAGAGAAGTATTGTTTAAGTGTGACTTTTTCCTGAAATATCTTCCTTTATCTATGGGGATTGCTAGTTTTTCTTTGTATATTAGTCTATGTTGGCAGTCATGCTCTTTTAATGTCTGTATAACTTCTGACCAAGATCATCTTTTTTTCATTGTTTCCATTGAATAGTCAGGTGTGATTCTGATGGGTCTGCCTTTATAGGTAATTTGGCCCTTTTCTTTTGTAGCTCTTAATTTTTTTTCTTTTTTCTGTATGTTTGGGGCTTGATTATTATGTGGTAAGCAGACTTTTTTTGGGCGTGTCTATTCTATTTGATGTTTTGTAAGCTTCTTGTATTTTTGTAGGCATGTCCTTCTTAGGTTGGGAAAGTTTTCTTCTGTGATTTCATTGAATGCATTACCTGTGTGTTTGAGTTGGTATTCTTTTCCTCTTTCTATTTTCATTATTCTCAAGTTAGGTCTTTTCATGGTGTCTCAATATTCCTGAAAGTTTTGTTATTCATCCTTTTTGGTTTTAGTGTTTTCTTTGACTGATGTATCTATTTCTGCTATTGAGTCTTCCACTGCAGAGATTTTCTTTTCCATCTCTTGGATTCTGTTGGTTATGCTTGTATCTGTAGTTCCAGCTCTTTTCTTCAGATTTTCTATTTCCATCTTTTCCTCATTTGATGCCTGTGTTATTGCTTCTGTTTCAAGTTTTAGTTCCTGGAATGTTTCTTTCATTTTTTGGTTTACCTTTTCTTTCAAAGATTTGTTCATCTGTTCCAATTTTTGGGTTGTATATCCTCTATTTCTTTAAGGAAATATTTATATACTCTTTGAAGTTTTCAATAATCTTCATAATTATTTTTGCTGTTGTTTCCTTTTGTTTCTTCTTCATTGCTCTGTTCAGGTCTTAAAGTTGTAGAATCATCACTTTCTTCTGGCATTTCTTTGTTGTTCTTTATATTGTTATATGTATTTTTGCACTGGCATCTGTCCTTGGCTTTAGAAGTTCATAATTGGTCAGCTCCTAATCAGTTGTGTCTAGAGGGCTTGTGTGTCTTCTGTCTGTTCTTAGCAAGGGGTCTGTTTGATCTATGACTCTGCTCTGGACAGGGTTCTGAGTTTCAAAGTTTTCAGTCCTTGTCTAATGATGCAGTTTGCCCTGGAGACAGGGACCAGCCGGGCAAGGTAGGGATCACTAGAGGAGGCCTCTCATAGCTAAAGCCTAGGGCCTGTCTGATCACAAACTCCTGCATGTGATCCTGATCCCAGGGAGGAATTCTCCAGAAGAGCAGCCCAGGAACTGGAATTCGCTCACCTCTGTCTTTGTTCTTGACTGGAAAAGTCATATATAATTCATGTCCACACAAACTTTTTCCCATTTATATTATAGAAAAAGAATCAACTGTCTGTAAATTCTTGTCATTAGATGGTGAATGAATGTCTCATATACTTTAACTGCACATGAAGGTGCTATATCTATTTCATATACCTGTCACCTAAAATAAGGCACAGACAGACCTTAGAAGAGGAGATATGAGTAAAATATAGGAATATGGATACTTTTTTGGCAATTAACTAACTGTTTCTTGGGAAAAAAATCAACCTGATATCAATGCTTCTTGCAAGTTGTCTGGCACCTGCCAATGTTCTTCATTGACCCTTCCATTTCTGGGCACTCCTTCACCTCTCCACAGTTGCCCAGGCTTTGTATCTGAATGCAACTTGTCAACTGCTATTGCCCATTTTTAAGTTTTACATCATTTATAATAGCCAACTAATAAGTAAAAATACCATTTTAGCAGTCAGAATAATATTTTAAAAAGGTGTCAGTTCTTTGGGATACTCTAAATATTAAAAATAGATATCATATGCATGATTATGCTAAGCATATATTGTCATATTAATATATGTTGTTAGGTTGATTAAAAATCTACCTTCTACCAATAAATTGAATAAGCATAGAGAAAGCTTGTAGCTAAATAATTACATAATTGAATAACAATACACATTGATTTTATAATAAACTTTTATATATTTTATGGAAAACTAGAGGATTTGAAATTTTTGGTACCAAATAAATGATACATTTTCATGGGAATGATAGTGATAATTTTCCTGATGTAGTTATCAAATTTCAGAAATAAATGCCTAGTTTTATCATAAATATACCAAAAGATGTATAATGTCAATGTAAAAGCACAAATACCAATTTTAATTTCTTTGATTTTAAATAGAAATAAAACAAACATGCAAGTAAAAGAGGAAACATACAATACTAACTTATTTTATATGCTAGTGTATTATTTGTGATATCTTTTGTAGTTTATTATAGTTAATAATGTAAATATATCATTAATAAAGCAGCAAAAATCTTATTTGACCAAGTTTTGTTAGTGTATCATTCGCAGTAATGATCAATCATCAATGCCTTCATTGTTCACTACAGGTCTTTATTCTTTTAAAATGTCTTTTATAAAAGAAACAATCGAGACCCCGTCCAGAGACAGGATCTAGGGTTAGGGTTAGGATTAGGGGCTAACTCCAGCCACACCTATAAGAAGAGGCCTTGCACGGCCGGTCCTGCCTCCAACTGTGTCACCACAGAAAGACCGAGGACTTCAAAATTCAGACCCTGTCCAGAGATGAGCAGATTCTGGCACCCGGACAACTTTTCCAGGGAGTTGCTCTCTGGGACCAGGGTCAATCCCTATTGCCTGATTTCAGCTCTCCCTACCAGACAGGTGCTATGGTTTGGCAGTGAGGGGCTCCTCCAGCCACATTTAAAAGAGGGGGCCTTTATGGTCAGGCCCTGCCACCAGGGAAAACTGTGTCATCAGAAAAGGACTGATGATTTGAAATTCATACCCTGTCCAGAGCAGTGTCAGATATCAAGCAGACTCCTTGCTCAGAGGAGACAGGGGACACAAAGTCCTCTTGCTACAACTGAGTAGGACCTGCCTAGTAGTGAACCACTGAAGCTATGGGCATACACCAGTGCAAAAATACATATAAAAATATAAAGAACAACAAGGCAACACCAGAAGAAACTGGTGATTCTATAACTATAAGAACTGAACAGAGAAATAAAGAGGAAATAGAAAGAAACAACACCAAAAAAACCTTTATGAACAATATTGAAGCCTTCAAAGAAGATATAAAAAATTCCCTTGAAGAAACAGTAGAGAATACAAACAAAAAATTGGAAGAGATGAACAAATCTTTGAAAGAAAGCCAAGAAAAGGTAAACCAAAAAATTAAAGAAATATTCTAGGAACCAAAAGCTGAAATAGAAGCAATAAAAAAGGCACAAAATGAGGCAAAGATAGAAATAGGAAATCTCAAGAAAAGAGCTGGAACTACAGGTACAAGCATAAGAAACAGAATCCAGGAGATGGAAGAGAGAATCTCTGGCATGGAAGATTCAGTAGTGGAAATAGATATATTAGTTGAAAATACTAAAAATCAAAAAAGCTATAACACAAAATGTTCAGGAAATTTTGGATACCATGAAAAGACCTAACCTGAGAATAATAGGAATAGATAAAGGAGAAGAATACCAGCTCAAAGGCACAGATAATGTATTCAATAAAATAACAGAAGAAAACTACCATAAATTAAAGAAGGAAATGCCTATAAAGATACAAGAAGTTTACAGAACACCAAAAAGATATGACCCCCCCAAAAAATCAGCTTGCCACATAATAATGAAGCCACAAATCATAAAGAACAAGGAAAAAATTTTAAGATTGGCAAAAGAAAAGGGCCAACTTACTTTTAAAGGTAGACCCATCAGAATAATACCTGATTATTAAATGGGAACAATGACAGCAAGAAGGGCTTGGTCAGAAGTGATACAGACACTAAAAGAGCATGGCTGTCATCTTAGACTATATTACCCAGCAAAATTATCAACTACCATAGATGGAGTAAACAAGGTATTTCATGACAAAGTCAGACTGAAACAATACCTATCTATGAATCAGGCCCTCCAGAAAGCATAAGAGGGAATACTCCAATCTAAGGGTTCCAGACACACCCATAAAACCACAAACATTCAATAACACCACAAAAGAAAAGCCCAGAGAAAGGAAATACATACAAGCTACCACCAATAATAGCAGTAAACATCAATCAGTAGTCACTAATATCCCTTAATATCAATGGATTCAACTCACCTATAAAAAGACATACAGTAACATGATGGATACAAAAACAGAAGCCACCATTCTGCTGCATACAAGAAACACATCTTAACCACAAATACAGACACAGACTCAGAGTAAAGTGTTGGGAAAAGATTTTCTAATCAAATGACCCTAAGAAAAAAGCTGGGGTTGCCAACCTAATATATAACAAAGTAGACTTAAGCTAAAAGCAATTAAAATGGAAAATATTGGTCATTACTTATTCATCACAGGAAAAACTGATCAAGAGGAGATTTCAATCCTGAATATTTATGCCCCTAATATAAGGTGACTGACCTATGTAAAAGAAACACTGCAAAAGCACAAATCTCACACAAAATCTCACACCCTAATAGTGGGAGACTTCAATACCCCACTTTCACCCCTGGATAGGTCTACCAGACAGAGACTCAACAGGGAAATAAGGAGCCTAACAGAGCTTATGATACAAATGGATTTAATAGATATCTACAGAAGCTTCCACCCAAATGCAAAGGAATATACATATTTCTCAGCTCCTCATGCAGCTTTCTCCAAAATTGACCACATACTTGGTCATAAAGAAAGTATCAATAGATTTAAAAAAAAAGGAAAATAATCCCTTGTACCATATTGGACCACCAGGGCCTAAAGTTAGAGTTCAACAACATCTGAAATCAAAGAAAGCCTACCAACTCATGGAAACTAAACATACTCAGCTGAACCACCTTCTGGGTCAAGGAAGAAATTAAGAAAGGAATCAAAGTCTTCCTAGAATTTAATGAAAATGAATCCACAACATACCCAAACTTGGGAAATAATGAAAGCAGTCTTAAGAGGAAAATTCATAGCACTAGATGCCTACATGAAAAACGTAGAGAAATTCCACACTAGAGAACTAACAATACAAGTGAAAGCCTTAGACCAAATTAGAAGCAAACTCTAATTTTGCTAGAAGGCAGAAAATAATCTAACTTATACTGAAATCAATACAATTGAAACAAAGAGAAAAATGGATCACATACTTGGCTCTTTGAGAAAGTCAACAAGATAGATAAACCCTTATCCACACTAATCAAAAGGCAAAGAGAGATTATCCAAATCAATAAAATTAGAAAGGAAAAAGAGGACATAACAACAGACCCTAGGATATCCAGGGAATTATTAGGTTATACTTTGAATGATCTTCAAAAAAGAGGCCCAAAATTTTCAATGGAAAAAAGGTAGTATATTAAACAAATCGTGTTGGCATAGCTGGATGGCAGTGTGCACAAAATTTAAATAGATCCAAGTCTGTCATCCTGCACAAAACTCAAATCAAGTGGATCAAAGACCTCAACATAAAGCCAGCCACTCTGAAACTGATAGAAAAGATAGTGGAAAATACCCTCCTACGAACTGGCACAGGAGACCACTTCCTAAATATAATACCAGTGGCACAGACAGGAAGAAAAACTATTAATAAGATTAACCTCATGAAACTGAGAGGCTTCTATAAAGCCAACGGTACTGTCAATAGGACGAATGAACAGCTTACAGAATGGGAAAAGATTTTCACCAACCCTAAAAGTGATAGAGGACTGATCTCTAAAATATATAAAGAACTCAAGAAACTAGACACCAAAACCTGGAATAATCCAATCAAAAAATGGAGTTCAGAACTAAAAAGGAAATTCTCAGCAGAGGAATTATGAATGGCTGAAAGGCACTTTAAAAAGTCCTCCACTTATTTAGCCATCAAAGATATGCAAATCAAAACATCTTTGAGACATCACCTGACTCCTGTCAAATTGGTAAGATAAAAGACACAGATGACAGGCTAGGCTGGAGAGGTTGCTAGCAACAGGAAACACTCCTCCATTGTTGATGGGAGTGTAAGGTTGTTCAGCCACTCTGGAATGCAGTATGGTGCTTTCTTGGAATAATGAGAATCAATCTTTCCAAGGATCCAGCAATACCACTTATGGGTATATACCCGAAAGAAGCACATTTTTACTCCAAAGGCTTTAGCTCAAGTATGTTCATAGCAGCATTATTTGTAACAGCAAAAATCTGGAAACAACCTAGATGCCCCTCAACTGATGAATGGATTAAAAAACTGAGGTAAATCTACATAATTGAGTAATACTCAGTAAGAAAAAATTATATCCTAAAATTTGCAGGCAAATGAGTGGATTTGGAGCATATTCTCCTGAGTGAGGTATAACAAACCCAGAAAAATAAGCAGGGGATGATCTCACTCATTAGTGAACTCTAAACAAAAAAGCAAAAAGCAAAGCAATTCCAAGATGCAAACCACTACCTGGAACAGCTTGGGATCTGAAGCACTTTGGAGTGGCAACTTGGATGCCACTCCCTCTAGAGGAACACCTAACACTGTCTTGATGATGGTGTGAGAAAACTGGCCCTGCCAGTAGTTGATTCTGAACTAAGCCATATTGGTACACTGGGACCTTGGGTCCTCCTTCCCTTGCTGGGGAGGAGATGGGGATATATGGAGAAGAGAGAGTGACATGGAGGGAGTGGGAGTGGAAGGGACCTCAAACAAGGTTATACACGGATTGATAATGTGACTTTATCCATAATAACAAAAGTAAAAAATTGTAATTTTGAAAAAATAAAAAATGCATTCTGCCATCTTAAGAAAAGAACCTATATTTTTAATGGAAATCTATTTCAGGGATAATATGGTAGTTTATTAGCTAGAATATGTATGATCCATTAAACATTACATGATTTATAATGAATTCTTTTCACAATAATTTTGCTTTCCATTTTATGATAAAATGATAATTCCACTAACTTGATGACTACTAATTATCTTCCTCCACATTTGAAAGCTTAATTAGAACATATTCTTCTAGAACTGCTTGAGTTTTTTTTTTTTTTTTAATAAAAGGAGTATGGGTAGTTCTTATGTTTCTATGAATCCTCTGTATCCCTGAAATTAAAAGAAAACATACAGTTTAATATATTTATTTCCTCCAGAAACTTTTGACTCCAAAAATACAAATTTGTATCAACTCTTCACCAGTTTTCCATAAGAGAGTGAGATTTAAAGTTTAAACAAAGTATTGTGCTCACATAACTGCTTAAATGTGAGCTGAAGAAAGATGATACCAACGACATGCATAACTGGTCAGGGATAAGCCCACAAGGCCTCATTAGTATACAAAGAGCTACAGGCAATGGAGGAGAACAGGAATTGTGAGGGATGGTATCCCTCAGACAATATCACATTGGTTGATTGTCCACTGCCCACGGACCAGCTCTGAAAGAAAACATAAGTAACATAATATGATCTAAGCTGGTTATAAGCAAGCTACAAGAGTTAGTGAAAAAAGAGTGCTTATACATTTGAAGGAAAATGTGGAGCAGCATATGGGAGAACTTGGAAGTGGAAAAGGCAAAGGAAAGATAGAATTAAATACAATCACAAAAATGTACTAGCTTCACATGTTTTTTGATTAAGGACTTAGGAACAATCATGTCAATATGGTTGTTAACACTACTGCACCTTTTGGGAGATCATTTGTGTTGAATTTCCAAATATTTGAGTTTTTCTTTAAATATAAGAAGTACCTGAGTTTTCAAGTTGTCAGGGCATTTTGAGAGGCTCTAAAATAACAGACAATAGAAATTCAGATCTGAGACTCACTGCTTGCAGACGACCAGGTATAACACAAATGGAAAAAGGAGAATGAGTGGATTCTTTGGTTTCCAAAGATACCATATTCTGAACAATACCTCATTTACAGCTTAACGAGGCCTAGAAAAAATACTTATAGGGCTATGACTCTCTTTCTGCTCCATTGAGATGCTGAGGTCATGTATGCATGTGTGTTCCACTCACTAATTTCGGCATTATTATTTTACACAATATAAAAGAATCACTATAAAGTTAGTAAGTAAAAATTTCCTATCCCCTTTGCCTTTTTTAGAAAATGATGTCATCTGATATTTATTTTGTAAAGCAATTGTCTTTTAGAGCTCAACATTGCACCAGAGAGATGTCTCAGCATGTAAATGATCTGCTGCTCAGGATTAAGGACTAATTTTGGTATCCTCAGAATCTACAAAAAGTCCTGCAGTTTGCCTTGAATCTGTACTCACAACACCCCTGGAAGGTAGAGGCAGAGTCTCCACAGAATTTTCAGAACCAGTAAATATATCACAAGCATCAGTGAACAGGGGCACATTGTATCATTATTGTGCCAAGGTCTGACTTCTCACAATAACCACATGTTGTTTATCAGAAACACACAGGAACACATATCATTCTCCAAAAAATTTACAAAATATGAAATAAAGAATATAAAAAAGGTATTTTCTAAAAATATTTTATGCTGATACACATTATACTTGTATTTTCAAAATTCAATGGCTATATTTTGCGAGTAATAAGAGAAAAGAAACTCATTATATAATCTAGAAACTCTATAAAATTGTCATTGAAATTGTGGTGGAAAGCTGAAAGATTAGGTCAGAGTGAAAACAAAATCAAATGATATTAAAGAAAGATATAACAGGAATAGTAATCTTGTAACAAAGGAAGACATAGGAATACTTTTAGACCACAAATGCATTTACCATCACCACACTTGCAAATAAATATCACTGGTGAAAGTAAATATTTAGATTTAGATATGTAATTCCTAAATAGTACTGTACAAATTAATGATAATTTTATATAGTATAAGACAAAATTTTCCCCAGAAAACAATTAAAAATATATATTTGAAATAATCCATGAGACTTCATTAACACAGAATATGAGATTTGTGTTGTTTTCCTAAAGGTTATTTAATGTCATATGATCATATACAGATCATTATAAAAATAAGATACTGTGAAAATTTTCTCATGATTGCAAAATTTTCTAACAGATACAACAAAGATAAATAGAACAAAAGAAAGCACCAACCCACTACAGAAATTTTTGAATGCTTGGTGTCTGAACCTGTATTTCCACTCAAAACTTCAGAAAAAAACTCTCTAGAACGGCTATCAAACATCTACTGTTAGGCTTCAAGTATAAGAAAAGATTAGATTTTCTAATATGATTAAAGAAGATAGGAGAAATCAAAATAGAAGGCAAATAACTTTTGAACAAATTCATAGATGAAAATTTGATTTCTCATTTGTAATGGAAGACATGGATGAAGATGTAAGACTCATAAAGAATACCAAATAACAGAACCAGAATACAGAATATCTGAGGCAAAAAAATGATTCAAAATCTAAATGTATAAAAACGCAAAAGAGAAATGCAAATCAAAACAACTTTGAGATACCACCTGACACCTGACGTATTGGCTAAGATAAAAGACACAGATGACAGCCTATGCTGGAGAGGATGCAGAGCAAGGGGAACACTCCTCCACTGTTGGTGGGAGTGTAAGCTTGTTCAGCCACTTTGGAATGCAATATGGCAGTTTCTCAGAAAATTGAGAATCAATCTCCCCAAGGACCCAGCAATACCACTTCTGGGTGTATACCCTAAAGACTCACAGTCACACTCCAAAGGCATTAGCTCAACTATGTTCATAGCAGCATTATTTGTAATAGCAAGAACCTGGAAACAACCTAGATGCCCATCAACTGAAGAATAGATTAACAAACTGAGGTACATCAACACAATGGTGTAATACTCAGCAGTAAGAAAAAAATGATATCCTAAATTTGCAGGCAAATGGATGGATTTGGAGAATATCTTCCTGAGTGAGGTAATCCCAATTCAGAAAGATAAGCAGGGGATCTTCTCACTCATTAGTGGACTCTAAACAAAACAAAACAAAAACCAGTTTGGGATTAGAAATACCTTGGATTGACACCTTGAATCCCACACTCCCTAAAGAAACACCTCATTCAGTCTTGATTTTAGGGGGAGAAAACTGGATCTGCCAGGAGTCGAGTCTGAACTTAGCAATATTGGGACCATGGGACACTGGGACAGCCTTGCACATGGGGGAGATGGGGAGATGTGTAGAAGAGATTGACCTGATGTGGTGGGAGGGGGAAGGAACCTTGAATAAGGATATGCAAGGATAGAAAATGTTACTTCACTATTCACAATAGTAAAAGAAAAGCAAAGTATACTCCAAAAAAAAAAAAAATGGTTAAGACCCATATAAGTCACACTCGCTAGTTAAAAACACAACTTTATTATGAAGACACTAAAGGCAAGAGGGAAGCCTAAACTGGTATTCTACAAGCTCTGAATGACCAAATAAGCCAATCCAGAATATTATCAAAAATAGCATCAGCAAAATTACTACCAATAATAATGCAGAGATATACACACACAATGATACAAGGTTTAGGCTCATCTTCCTACAGCACCAGATATCAGAGGTTCATATTTTGCCCACCCCCATACACTTTTTTCCAATCCAGAGATACAGTAGCACCCTTCAAGCTTCTGTGTCTCCATGCAAGGTGTCAGAGTCTACCAGAGACACATAACCCAACTGCAGCAACAGTAAAGGGTAGTCAGAAACCACAACAATCTAGAAGGCCACATTAAAAAATAAACATGATGTGTACATACTTTGGATAATAAATGCAATGCAAAGGATGAACAGACAAGATACCACAATCCCAGAGAATCTAGGTAGAGAGGAAGAAACTAAGGGGACTATATATGGATTGTGCTGAAACAGAAAATCGTAAAGATCTCCCTAGTAAACTGAAAGGGGATTGTAGAGGGGAGAAAACATGGGGTGGGTCTATGACAGATGTGAGAAGGCTGAGTTGGGCTAGGGATAGAGGTGAATAATACAAGAGATATCTACACAGAGTGAGTAATCATAGATTTAAGGAGAAACCTAGAGCTAGAGAAATCTACCTGAACACCAAGACACCTAGCAATGGTAGAAAGGATGCCTAAACTAGCCTTGCCCTGTAATCAGATTTGAGAAGCTCTAATTGTTATTATAGGATCTACATATAATGACTGATAGAGGCAAAGCAGACATTTAGAGCCAAGCATTTGACTGAACTCCTGGACTTCAGTTGAGTGACTAGAAGAGCATGCACATGTTGGGAAAAATACCAGAGAAGGATGACCCAAGCTGGGTTCAAGGACTCTGACTTGGCAGCTAGAGAGTCTGCATGGGACTGAACTAGAGCCTCTGAATGAGGGTGATAGTAGCATTGAACAAACTGTTAGTAGGTCTCTTGGTTATGGTAACAGAAATTATCCTGGTTACATGAAATGACTTTTTAAAGCCCACTTCTTATAGTGAAAGACCTTCCTCTGCCTTGATAAGGTCCTTCCTTGATTGATCCTACCTCATCTTGGTATGATAGCCATTGTTGACTACTATAGTGAGGGCTTACCCAGTTTGAGGAGTGGATGGAGGATGAGATGGGGAATATATGGAATGGAGTTAGATAGTTGTAGGAAAGGGGAAGTATGGGTAGGTAAAATTATTTTTTAATAATTAAAATTTTAAAAAGGAGTGAAAACAACCTATATAATTTCCAAGAGTTTGATAAGATTTTATGACAAAAACAAATTTAAGGAATCTATTGTAGCTCAGGCAACTATACAAAGGGTACTGGAAGAATTGTTTCAGTCTGAAAAGAACGGTTTCTACACACACAAGGACACTTGGAAATGAAAAAATTAGACCGGGTTTGGTCTGTGGTGCATGTCTACACACACTCCTTAGCAGACAGGGATAGACTTGGGTGTGAGGGGCTCCTTTAGCTGCTACTAAAACAAGGGAACTTGCGCAAACCTACCTCCAAATGCATCATCAGAGAAGGACTGAGGACTTCAAATTAGGACCCCTGACCAGAGCAGAGTCAGAGACCGAGTAGACCCTTGATCAGAGGTAACAGGAGACACACAGGCCCTCTTGCCACAACTGACCAGGAGCCATATAATCATGGGCCACTGAAGCCATGGGCAGACAACAGTGCAAAAATGCATATAATAATATAAAGAACAACAAGTTAACTCCAGAAGAAAGTGGTGGTTCTAAAACTACAAGACCTGGACAGAGCAATGAAGATGTAACAGAAGGAAGCAACACCAAAAATACCTTTATAAAGATGATTGAAGCCCTCAAAGAAGAAATGAAAAATTCTCTTAAAAAAATGGAAGAAAATACAAACAAAAAATTGGAAGAGATGAACAAATCTTTGAAAGAAAACCAAGAAAATTAAAAAAAAATAAAAGAAATATGCCAGGAATTAAAGAATAAAATACAAGCAATAAAAAAGGCACAAAATGAGGAAAAGATGGAAATAGAAAACTTGAAGATAAAAGCTAGAACTACACATACAAACATAACCAAAAGAATCCATGGTATGGAAGAGAGAATCTTTGAAGTGGAAGACTCAGTAGTGGAAATAGATATATCAGTAAAAGAAAATAATGAAACCCAAAAAGCCATAAAACAAAATGTTCAGGAAATCTGGCAAACCATGAAAAGACCAAAAATGAGAATAATAGGAATAGAAGAAGGAGAAGAATACCAGCTCAAATGCACAGATAATGTATTCAATAAAATCAGAGAAGAAAACTTTCCTAACTTGAAGAAGGAAATGTCTATAAAGATACAAAAAGCTTACAGAACACCAAATAGATATGACTCCCCAAAAAAGTCAGGATGCCACATAATAATCAAGCAACATAATAAATGTCAAAAATTATAAGAGCTCCAAAAGAAAAGGGCCAACTTACCTAAAAAGGCAGACCCATCGGAATAATACTTGACTATTCAATGGAAACAATGAAAGCTAAAAGGGTGTGGTCAGAAGTTATACAGGCAATAAAAGAGCATGTCGGCCAAACTGGAAATCTATACCTTACAAAATTATCAATCACCATAGATGAAGTAAACAAGATATTTCATTTCAAAGTCAGACTGAAACAATACCAATCTACCAATCTAGCACTAAAGAAATCATGAGAAGGAAAACTCCAACATAAGGACCCCAGCTACAATTATGAAGCCACAAACAATCAAGAATCTCATAGAAGAGTAGCCCAAAGAATGAAAATACAAACAAGTCACCACCAAAAATAGTAGGAAATATCAATCAGTGGTCACTAATATCCCTTAATATCAATGGACTCAACTCAACTTTAAAAATACACACATAACAAGATGAACACAACAACAGAATGCAACCTTCTGTTGCCTACAAGAAACACACCCCAACCACAAAGACAGACACAGGCACAGAGTAAAGGGGTGGGAAAAGATTTTCTAGTCAAATGGTCCTATGAAACAAGTTGGGGTTGCCATCCTAACATCTAACAAAGCAGATTTTAAGTTAAAATCAATTAAAAGGGACCAAGATGGTCATTACTTATTCATCACTGGAAAAATTGATCAAGCAGAAATTTCAATCCTGAATATTTATGCCCCAAATATACGGGCACCTACCTATGTAAAAGATACACTGCTAAAGTTCGAATTCTACATCAATTCTTACACCCTAATAGTAGGAGACTTCAAAACCCCACTTTCAACCCTGGATAAGTCAACCAGACAGAGACTCATCACAGAAATAAAGAGTCGAACAGAGGTTATGATGCAAATGGATTTAATAGATATCTACAGCAGATTCCACCCAAATGCAAAGGAATATACATATTTCTCAGCTCTTCATGGAACTTTCTCTAAAAGTGATCACATAATTGGTCATAAAGCAAATATCAACAGATACAAAAAATATGAAAATAATCTCTTGTAACATAAGAGATCACCAGGGCCTAAAGTTAGAGTTCAACAACAACAAAAATCAAACAAAGCATAATTTGGAAAGCCTACTTTCATGGAAACTAAGGTAAACCACTTCTGGGTCAAAGAATAAATTAAGAAAGAAATAAAGTCTTTCTAGAATTTAAGGAAAATGAATCCAAAACATACCCAAACTTGTGGGACACAATGAAAGCAGTCTGGAGAGGAAAATTCATAGTGCTAGATGTATATATGAAAAAACCTAGAGATATCCCACACTAGAGAACTAACATCTCAGCTGAAAGCGTTAGAACAATTAGAAGCAAACTCAACTAGAAGGAGTAGACAGTAGAAAATAAAGTTAGAGCTGAAATCAATACAATTGAAACAAAAAGAATACAAATAATCAATGAATCAGAGTTGGTCCTTTGAGAAAATCAACAAGATAGATAAGCCCTTATCAAACTAATCAAAAAGCAGAGAGAGAGTGTTCAAGTCAACAAAATCAGAAATGAAAAGGGGGACATAATAACAGAACCCCAGTAAAACCAGAAAATTATCAGATCATACTTTGAAAATCTATACTCCACAAAAATGGAAAACTTAGAAGAAATAGACAGCTTCCTGGACAGGTACCATTTACCAAAAGTAAATGAAGAACAGATTAATTACCTAAACAGGCCTGTAACCCTTAAGGAAATTGAAGCTGTCATTAAAAGCCTCCCCCGAAAAAAAGCCCAGGTCCAGAGGGTTTGAGTGCAGAATTCTACCAGACATTCAAAGTGAATTACTACCATTACTTCTCAAACTATTTCACAGTGTAAACTGAAGGAATATTGCTAAATTCCTTTAATGAGGTCAAAATAACCCTAATACCCAAGTCATTCAAAGACACGACAAAGATGGAGAGTTACAAACCAATTTCCCTCATGAATATTGATGCTAAAATTCTCAACAAAATTTTGGCAAACCGCATACTAAAATATATAAAAAATATCATCCACCACGACGAAGTAGGCTTCATCCCAGAAATGCAGGTTTGATTTAACATACGAAAAACTGTAAATGTTATCCATCATTTAACAAACAAAAGTAACAAAACCACATGATTAGTTACTGAAAAAGCCTTTGACAAAATCAAACACTCCTTTATAATAAAATCTCTGGTTTGATCAGTAATACAGGTACAATATCTCAATATAATAAAGGCGATCTATAATAAGCCTACAGCCAGCATCAAAAATAATGGAGAAAAAACAAAGCAATCCCACAAAAATCAGAAACTAGACAATGATGCCATCTCTTCCTTTATCTCTTCAATATAGTTTTATGTTTTAGTTAAAGAAATAAGAGAAAGAAAGTAAGTTAAGGGGATACAAATTGGAAAAGAAGAAGTGAAACTATCTCATTTGCATATGATATGATTGTATATATAAGTGATCCACAAAATTCTTCCAAGAAACATCTACAGCTGATAAATACCTTAAGCAATGTAGCAAGATAAAAGATTAACTCAAAGAAATTAGTAGCCCTCCTATACACTAAAGATAAAAGGGCTGAAAAAGAAATAAGGGAAACAACACCCTTTATAATAGCTGCAAATAGTATTAAATACCTTAGAGTAACTATAACCAAAGAATTAACAGATCTATTTGATGAAAATTTTAAATCACTGAAGAAAGAAATTGAAGAGGATATCAGAAAATGGAAAGCTTTCCCATGTTCCTGGATTGGTAGGATCAACATAGTAAAAATGGCAATCTACAGATTCAATGCACTGCCCATCAAAATCCCAACACAATATTTTTTGGACCTTGAAAGAGCAATATTCAATTTCATTTGGAATAACAGGAAAACCAGGATTGCTAAAACAATTTTGCTCAACAAAAGAACCTCAGGAGGCATCACCATCCCTGACTTCAAGTTATACTATAGACCTACAGTAATAAAAAAAAACTGCCTAGCACTGGCATAAAAACAGACTTGTGAATCAATAACAGAACTGCGGATCCAGACATTAACACAAAAACCAATGAATACCTGATCTTTGACAAAGAGGCCCAAAATATTCATTGGAAAAATGATAGTATCTTTAACAAATGGTGTTGGCATAGCTGGATGGTAGTGTATAGAAAAATTCAAATAGATCCAAGCCTGTCACCCTGCACCTCAAATCCACATGGATCAATACCCTCGGTATAAACCCAGCCAATTTAAACTTGATAAAGAAGAAAGTGGGAAATACACTTCTACGAATTGGCACAGGTGACCACTTCCTAAATATAACACAAGTGGCACAGACATTATGACCAGCAATCAATAAGTGGGATCTCCTGAAACTGAGAAGCTTCTGTAAAGCCAAGGACACTGTCTATAGGACAAAAAAAGAGCCTACAGAATGGGAAAAGATTTTCACCAACCCTACAAGTGATAGAGGATTGATCTCTAAGATATATAAAGAACTAAAGAATCTAAAGTTCAAAACCTTGAAGAACCTAATTAAAAAATGGGGTTCAGAACTAAAAGGGTAAAAACTCTTAACAGAAGAATTATGAATGGCTGAAAGGCACCTGAAAAAGTGCTCATCATTTTTAACCATCAGAGAAATGCAAATCAAAACAACGTTGAGAAAACAAGTGACACCTTTCAGGTTGAGTAAAGCAAAAGACACAGATGACAGCCTATGCTGGAGAGGGTGCTGAGCAAGGGGATCAATACTTCATTTTTGGTTGAAGTGTAAGTTTGTTCAGCCACTCTGGAATACAGTATGGCCGTTTCTTAGAAAACTGAAAATCAATCTCCCCAAGGACCCAGCAATACCACTTCTGGGTGTATACCCAAAAGAGGCACAGTTGCCCTCCAATGGCATTAGCTCAATTATGTTCATAGCAGGATTATTTGTAATAGCAAAAACCTGGAAACAACCTGGATGCCTCTCATCTGAATAATGGATTAACAAACTTTGTTACATCTACACAATGGAGTACTACCCAGCAGTAAGAAAAAATGATATCCTAAAATTTGCAGGCAATTGGTGGATTTGCCAAACATCCTCCTGAGTGAGGTATCACAAATTCAGAAAGATAAGCAGTGGATGTTCTCACTCATTAGTGTACTCTAAACAAACAAACAAACTAACAAACAAAAATGCCCAATATTCAAACCACAACAACAGAACACCTTGGATTGACAACTTGGATTCCACTCCTGCTAGAGAAATACATAACTCAGTCTTGATGTTGGGGGGAAAAATTGGATTTGCCACGAGGGGAGGCTGAACTAAGCAATATTGGGACCTCGGGACCTTGGGATTGCCTGTTCATGGCAGGGATGGGGATATGTACACAACAAAGAATTACCTGATATGGTGGGAGGGGGAAGGGACCTTGATTAAGGCTATGCAAGGATAGAAAATGTGACTTCATTTTTGATAAAAAAAGAAATAGATAACAAATGAGACTTTATACATAACTGAAAGCAAAAATAACTTGATATTTAAAAACTTCCATTTTCATTTAATTAAAAAATAAATAAAAAATATGCTATCTTACCTTTAGAAAAAAAGAAATGTAAAATTCCCCAGATATCTAAGCCAAAATGAATCTAAAATGACCTAAAATGAAATTACAAAAATTAATAAATATTTTAAAATATTAATACCAATATTAATGTTCTCACTTTTCCCAATAAAAGCTCACAGAATTACAAAATAAATTAGAGACAGAATTCATATTTTCACTGCTTCCAAGAATGACAGCTGCACATCAAGTATAGATACCACTGTAGAAATTTAAAAAATTGGAAAATAAATTCAATCAAGTATTGCTTATGAATAAGTAGGTGTGGCTGATTTACAAATCTGTCAAACTAGGCTCTATATCAGAATTCATGAGAAGTAACAGTGAAGAATGTTCCTAAATTGCTAAAGAAAAAAATAAATGGATATTACAATTCTACACATTTTCATGCCAAACTTAAGAACATCTAATTTCACAAATAAGCACCATTAGATGTAAAATCATATATAGGCAGTGTTAGAATGACAGTAGGTTTATCTGAGTAGCCACTCTTATCAAGAGGTTATTCAGAAATAGTTCAAGTAAGGAAACACTACAACTTATATATGACAAGTGAAATCAACCTAAATAGATATGCATAGAACATTTCACCAAGAGGTTAAAGGATGTTCTTTCTTCTTAGAAATCAATGAAAATTTCTCCACATTGACCATATTACTAGGATACAAAGAAAAGCTCAGCAGAGTGTATAGATGAAATCACAGCATTCGTATTATCTGACCTAGATTAAAGTTGGATATCAACCACTAAGTAACTGATAGAATGTATATAAACTCATTAAATCCAAAAATCA
This sequence comes from Sigmodon hispidus, assembly GCA_004025045.1. Taxonomy (NCBI): domain Eukaryota; kingdom Metazoa; phylum Chordata; class Mammalia; order Rodentia; family Cricetidae; genus Sigmodon; species Sigmodon hispidus. Next base: position 176,223 of record PVIH01002812.1, read on the forward strand.
CAATAGTGAGAAAAAATTTTGTTAAGGTAGAAATCAAAAAGAAAATATTTTTTTTTACAAATTAGTGAAAATGAAAAACCTAAGATGTTAAAACCTAGGAAGTACAGGCACTCGTCAAAGAAAATTTCATAGCATAAAGTGCCTACATAAAAAAATGGAGGTATCGTATATGATTTGAAAGCTTTAGGAAATAGAGATAAAACATCTAGAAAGTGTAGATAAGAAGAAATATCAATGCATTGCTGAAATTAATGAACTAGAAATAAAAATAATACAAAAAGGTGATATCATAAAAAATTAAAGACCTGCTAATCGCTACTGACATTTACTAAAAAAAAAAAAAAAGACATGATTAAAATGATGAGACTCAGATTTCAGCATAGGAATAAAGTGTGGCATCTCTCCATCTTTATGAACACTCATCCTTGTCTCAAACAAGCCTGCTAATTGACATTTGTGGCTCTCTACACTGAAACTAGAGATCAAAAAGAAGTAGGTGTGGATCTTCACTCTTCGTTTGAAGGCTGTTCCAAGTCTATGGGAAGATAATCTGAAAGGAGAGATTTGGTGCAGTCATGTCTGAAAAACATAAAGAATCTGTGACCTGTGGTGATACTGGGTGTGATGTTTCCTGGCTGTGCTAAATCTAGAGAGCTGACAATGATACTGTGCTGGCTAGATTTATTCTAGCTTGACACAATATATAATTATCTGAGAACCAGAAGCTTTAATTGATAAAATGCCCCATAAGACAAGGCTATAAAAACATCTGTAGAACTTTTTCTCATTTAGTGATTGATTGTTGAGGTCCCTACCCTTTTTCGGTGGTGCCCCTTCTGGGCTGATCAACCTTGATTTTGTAAGAAATCAGGTTCAGCAAGCCAGGAGGACTAAACGAGAAAGCAGCACCCTTCTACGACCTTTGCCTCAAATCCTGCCTCCAGGTTTATGTCCCATTAGAGTTCCTGTGCTGACTTCTTATATGAGAGATAGTGATAAGAAATTAGAGCCAACAATTTTTTCCTTCCAGACTTCTTTCATAATGGTGTTTCATAGTAATAGTAGTAACCTTAACTAGGGTATATCTGTTAGTGAGTTTTAAATCTCTGTTAAAATCACATGGAGAGTGATAGCCACGGATCCCATCAAGGTGCTTGCTTGGTCTGCAGCAACTATGCACAGAAACTTCAAACCATCCTTTCAAATTTCAAGTCCCACTGTGGCTGTCCCAGGGGCAGA
>PVIH01002813.1:0-177109 GCA_004025045.1 Sigmodon hispidus
ATGACATTTTCATAGGAAAGTGAGTCCATGATGACATTTTCATAGGAAAGTGAGTCCATGATGACATTTTCATAGGAAAGTGAGTCCATGATGACATTTTCATAGGAAAGTGAGTCCATGATGACATTTTCATAGGAAAGTGAGTCCATGATGACATTTTCATAGGAAAGTGAGTCCATGATGACATTTTCATAGGAAATTGTGTCATTTCATGTATTTCCCCTGATTCTTCCCTTCTCTTCCTCTGTCATTTCTCTCTCCTTTCTTACTGGCCTTCCTCTTCCCAAGTTAGTCTCCAGTCTGCCTTCAAGTCACACGAGAGAAAACATGTGATGTTTATCTTTATGAGTATGACTAATTTTGCTCAATGTGAAGCTCTCTGAGGGAACTAATTTTGACTTTAAGTTCAGTCACATTAGCAGAATTAGTTGTGTTTAGTTTGTATAATCTAAATACTTAAGACATTATAGCTTCCATTCTTTTTAATTAATTAATTAATTTTTATTTAAAAGTTTTTTTTTTAACATACCCACCACTGTTCTCCCTCCCTTTCCTCTTCCCAGTCATCCCTCAGCTCTCCCCACCCCATCACCCCACCCATTCCTCAGAGAGGGTAAGGACTCCCAGGGTGACTCAGTTCAGGCTATTTAGTTGAGGCAGGGCCAAGCCCCTCCCCCCAGTATCAAGGCTGAGCAAGGTGTTCCTCTGCAGGGAATGGACTCCAAAGAGCCAGTTCATGCACCAGGAATAAATTCTGGTCTGACTGTCAGAGGCCCCACAAACTGCCCATGCCATTCGACTGTCGTCCACATTCAGAGGGCCTAGTTCAGTCCCATGCAGGTTCTTCAGATGTCAGTCTAGATTCAGTGAGCTTCAATGGCTCCAGTCTCTGTGCATTTCTTCATGATGATCCTGATCCCTTTGCTTATATAATCTCAACCCCCTCTCTTCAGCTGGACTGGGAGCTTCACCCAGTGCTTAGCTGTGGATCTTGCATCTGCTTCTATCAGTGCTGGATGAAGGTTCTTTAATCACAATTAGGGTGGTCATCAATTTGGCTATAGGGGAAGGCCAGTTCAGGCACCCTCTCCACTATTGCTTGGAGTCTTAGCTAGGGTCATGTTTGTGGGTTCTTGGGTATTTCCCTAGCACCAGGTTTCTCTCTAAACCCACAATGGCTCCCTCTATCAAGATGTCTATTTTGTTCTTTTCCTTCTCTGTCCCTTCCCCAACGCAACCATCCCATTTCCTCCTGTTCTCTTCCCACCTCCCCTTTCTCCTACTCACTATGGTCCTAATTTACTCAGGATATCTTACCTGTTTTTCTTTCCTAGGGGCATCCATGGATGTCTCTCTTAGGGTCCTCCTTACAGTGTAGGAAAGATAGCTAAAAATTCTATATAAATAATGCTAAGTCACGGAGATTTAAAGCAGTTTAATTTTGCCTGTTTTAGAAATGTTGACAAATTCTATATAATTTTTGAGTTTAATAATACAGAGAGCAAAATTTCATAGACGTAGCTTTTAAATATTTTTATACCTTTGTGGCATTTTGTACATTGTATTTTGCTTTAGTTCCTTCACTCCTCACCCATCTCCTCCTAGACTAACTCCTCATTTCATCCTTGCCCAACTTGGGTCTTCATTTTTTTTTCTTTGTAAAACTGCATTGAGTTCTGGTAGTGCTGCCCATATCCCCTTAGGTGTATGGCTGTCTGCTGAGCATGGTGCCTACAAGATACACTCCTCAAGAAGTTACCTCTCTTTCTTCTGGCAGCCATTCATTACCAATAGTTCCTCAGCTATGGGTGTAAGTTGGTGCCCACTTCTCCCCCTCCATGATGGAATTTTGTCTGGCCTGAGCTTGTGTATGCTGCCACAACCCCTGTGGCTTCATATATGCAACTGTCTTCTTGTAACTAAAACTACCATGTCCTTATAGCCATCAACTGCCTTTGCTATTACTATCTTTCTGCTACCTCTTCAGTAGTGATCCCTGATCTTTAGGAGGATGGAGTTGTTATATAGTTGCTATTTAGGGCTGAGAATTCTACAATTAATTACTCTCTGAACCTTGCCCAATTGTGGGAATCTGTGTTAATCACCATAGAATGCCAAAAGAAGCTTCTTGGACTAGAGAGGTAGGTCAATGGTTATGAGCCTTGCTGACCCTTGTTTGCTTTCAGCCACCTCACGCTGTAGCTCAGAAACACTTGTAAACAATTGTTCTAAAGGGATATCTTCTTCTAGTCTCTGTGGGCATGTACACACATGGTACACTTAACATATATACAGTCAACACACCAATACACATAAAATAAAAATAAGTCTTAATAACATTTTTTGATGAGCTTGAGAGCTGCAATAATATGGGGGTATAATGAGAAGTAGTTAGGAGTTGGTTTAATACTATATCTTATTAGCAGCATAATAGGAGGAGATTACTCCTTAGGTCCTATGCCTGTATAGCCACAGGTTCTTGGCTCTGATAACTGTGCCAGCCATGGGTCTCATCTAGTGGAGCGGACCTTAAGTCAATGAAGAAAGTGGTGGTTATTCCTATGACATTCAAGCCACTATTGTACCAGTGGACCTATCTTGCCAGGTGCATTGTCATTGAAGTTTTCAGAGTTTGCATCTGGATAAGATTGGATTACTTTTCTCCTCCAGTAGAATGCATAGCAGCTCTAGGAACTGGGAATATTAGCCAATGGGAATGAAACTTATGTCCATGTCACTATCAGTTTGATTTCTCCATGTTTTATGACTCAAGTATATAATAAAGGGTCTTACTGTCAAGTTCCAAGAACAATGACAATCTGCAGGTAATATTTGGGGGTCTCTGGGACCTCACTGGCCCCAAAGTAACATATTTTCAACATCAGGCCTTTTATTTGTTAGCCTTTAGTATCTAGGAGTGGCATTGCTGTCCCACTAGAGGGGTAACTCCTTTTAAACTCTTTTTATATATGTATTTATATATTAGAAAGCTGCTGTAGTAGTAGATTTTCATTACTGCTTTTAGAAGGTCTTTAGTGTGAGTTATCGTCTCTCCCCATATTCCTTCCTTTACCCTGCCTTCCCATTCTCTACCCCTGTCCCCTATTTCCTCTTTTTATTCTGTCTTCCCATTTCTGTCCCCTCCCCATTTAAACATTTTAATTTCATTATTCCCTTTTATGTTACTGCATTGTATCTTCCCTTCCTTCTGATGATTCCCTACTAATTTCTTGAGTTCTGTGGTTATTCCAAAAGACACACACACATCTGAAGAAGATTCAAGGCTAACATCCACAAATGACAGAAAACATGTTATATTTATCTTTCTGGGTCTGAGTTTCCTCAGTCAGCTGTTAATGAAAATGTAACTATAAAATTTACTGGTAAGTGGTTGGAGCTAAAAATAATTATTTCATAAATTTATTTTCAGTTGTTTTTCTCTCTTACAATGGAATCAGTTGCCAGATTTCTAATTGGAAGCTCATTCCTTCTCGCTTTTCGCCAGGGACCTCATTAGTTATGCACACTGAGCATTTTCTGTCCCTCTGCAGATCTTCTCTGGCATTTGGGCAAGCTGAGCCAAAGCTCAATGTGGAAACAATCTAGCACAATCTTGAGATGTTTGCAACACTGCAAGTAAATACTTTCAGAAACTGTTTGAATGACTTTATCTTTTAACACACATTCATGACTTCCTTGGAAGTGAAGGCCCCTCTTGTCAGTAACTTAACTTGTGATAATACTGTATGTCTTTGCTTCCAGCTGATAAGGCTTTTCGAGACATGAAGGTACTCAAGATGAGCCAGTCTATCATTGTGTCTGGGGAATCAGGAGCTGGCAAAACAGAAAATACAAAGTTTGTTCTAAGGTCAGTATTGAGCTAATCTGTTTTGAGCAGTCCAGCATTATTTTCCTGATTAAAAAAAAAGTTTAACACTATGTTTGTCGACTACCCATTTTGAAGTCCAGCAACGTTAAGCACATTCACATCACCACACTCAGTCATTGTGTGTTTATATTCCTCATATCACAAAATCTGGAACTGTACATAAATAAAATATTACTACCCAGATGCTCTACTCATTAAGTAGTACATAAATAAAATACCACTCCTCTAGAACCATTGTTCTCTTTTTGGTTTCTATAACTTTCTCTAAGTTCTTTGTTTAAGTGGTATCATATAATATTAATTTTTCAGTGACTTGCTTATCTCATGTAGTGCAATATATGATTCACTCATGTTTAAGCTGGTTATAGTGACATGTATCTATATGTGTACACACACACACTCAGCTTGGGAGAAAGAGGCAGGAAGATCCTTTTTATTTCAAGAGTATGGGAGACTAGAGAACTTAGTAAGACCTTGACTCTTAAAAAAATATAATCACTCATGTTATAGTATATGTTCTATGTTATAGTAGGCATTAGAATTTCCTTCCTGATTTTATAGCTGAAGAAATTTTATTGCAGAGATTTATTATATTTGCTGTATTAGTACATGTTTTGATAGGCAGATAGGGTTGTTTCTGTTACTTGGCCATTGTGAATAGTGCAGTTTTAGGTTTGTGTGCGTGTCTCTGTATGTGGGATAATGTCAGTGTATTTATGCAGATTGACTTCTAACACCATTGCATACCTTATGGAATAGTCTGGAACAAACGTCTTAAATGGATGGCATCTCTATGTTGTAGAAAGCTGACTCTTACTTGTTATTTCTTAGAAGTTAATGCTAGCTAGGCTGTGAGAAACCCAGGAATATTTCTGAAAAATCCAAATGGACATTCAATTCTCAACATTGGGCTTATGAAATCTTTGAAACTGCTTTTTATTTAGACTTTCTCTTATCCCTCCTCTAATCAGATCACCTTTCTACTGTTATGTTAAACTCTCAACAGTTGATGTACAATCATAACATTTTAAAAATGGAAGGGTGCATTACCACAGGATTATAGATCTTTCTTTTAATTTAAATACTATAAATTGTCTCATTTATGTGAAAAAATATCAGACAAGAAATTAAGAGAGGAAGGGTTCATCTTGGCTCATGATTCAAGGGTTCAAATAAGGCATGTCATGCTGGTCAGCTGATCACATTGCATCTGCACTAGAGGGGCAGAGCAGGATAAGTGAATGCTGTGCCTAGCCTTTTAGACCTTCTCTCTGTGTCCAGGGTCTTCCCACTTCAGCTAGCTAACCAATGCCAATCCCAATGCCATAGACCTGTCTCCGAGGTGATTCTAGGACCTATGGAGATGATGATCAATGTGAATCATCACACATAGTTAAATCTAGTGGTGAAGATACTGCTACGACCAGCACATTCTGAATTTTTATTAACATTGTTTCAAATCTATTACACTTCTTAGTTTTTTTCGTTTTGGAGTTCTTTATGAAAGTTTCTATTAATTATGGAAGTATATATGTATATATATATAGCTATTAAGTTAAATAGTTATTGAGACACTATAAATCTAGTTGAAAATTTGTTAAGGATCAGAATATTTTCAAACAGCTTAAAAATGTAATCCCATAACCTTCACATGCTCACACAAGACAAAAATAAATAAATCAAACAAATAGGAATACAATAAAAATGTAAAAACATTACTAATTATAGTGATAACCCTTGTTTCAGTTTGATATGTACTAAATGGTAAATTTATAAATATATTGTGTTCAATATTATTCAAGTTTTTTTTTATTCTATATTTTAAATAGATACCTGACAGAATCATATGGAACTGGTCAAGATATTGATGATAGAATTGTTGAAGGTATTATTGATTTTTACTTTTTAACATTGGGTATCTTGTCTCTGCAGTTAACTTAGAAAAATGTTATCTGTGCTCCACAATGCTTTTCTCTTAGAGGTGTAAGAGACTTTCCATCTCCTGTAAACTTTGCTCAGATACAACTTTCATGCTGGTCTATTAGCCTGTCTCTCTCTACAACAAAGCCTTTCTCCTGGATGATTCTTGATCCACTTGTTAATCAAAAGTAACTATGACAGTGGGTAGACATTTAACAGTTGTGGGATTTGACATTACTTCTATATTTATAGTCTTCTATATTAATATTTCTAAAAACATTTTCCCACAATTTTCCCCTATAATGATGCAATATATATTGCTTTATACATTTTTCATGCCTGTATTGTGACTTTTTATGAAGTATTTTCATTTCGTTTTTAATAGCTAACCCACTCTTAGAAGCTTTTGGAAATGCAAAGACTGTTCGTAACAATAATAGCAGTCGATTTGGAAAATTTGTGGAAATTCATTTCAATGAAAAAGTAAGTAAAAGTTGCTTTTGGGATACATTTAGGAAGTGTTTGTGGTTAAGTGTAAAGGTTGTATTAGAACTGAAATTAGTACAGTTATTTCTAAAATTATTATTATTATAATTATTATTGTGTGTGTGGTTCTGTATTTACAATGACCAGAATTTATATTCAGTTTAAAATCAAAATATTGGATTTGACTGCATTATCAATCATAGCTTTGTAGCTAATTCTTTTCTCATACTTGATTCTGTTGCTTTGGCAACATGTAATAATGTACACATTCATGGGGCACAGCATGATATGTAGTGGTATGTATGTCTATGGATCTGTGTCATCTGTAATGATAATATTAGGGCAGTGAGTGTCTTCTCAGCATGAAGTAACCATGAGGGCACCCAGAACTCTTCAGCCACTGTCTGTGTGCTGCTATGGGCACTGGGCCCATTATAGAGACAGTTCTGATTCAGCAGAGGCTCAAAAACTAGAAAGGGTCAGAGTGGAGATCGGTTAACAGAGCTTGAAGTGAAAGATGGACTATGGAGATCCTCAGAGCTTACATTTGAGGTATTTCTATGTAGTATTTGATAACTATTTTAACTTCTTTGATATGCAAATATTTATTAGAAAAGATTAAATGAATATTGGGTTATATTTCTATCCCATAGATTAAAAAATGTATTTTCTCTTTTTTAGAGCTCAGTTGTTGGAGGATTTGTTTCTCATTATCTTCTAGAGAAGTCTAGGATCTGTGTTCAAGGCAAAGAGGAGCGGAATTATCATATTTTTTACAGGTTGTGTGCGGGGGCTTCAGAAGACATTAGGGAGAAGCTTCACTTGAGTTCCCCAGATAATTTTCGGGTAGGTTGAAGGAAAATAAATTTTATATGAAGTTTGCAAATTTTTTACTCTCTCAGTCTTAAAACTCACTGTATTTTGAGACCTAGTTGTATTTGTACATAACTTACATTAAATCAAGTACAGTGGGCTTTCTAAATCTGCAGATTTTACATCTTAGGCTTAACTAATCATGAACTGAAAATATTGGGGATGATAAAGAATACATCTGTACTGAGAATGTGTTATTTTCTTATTATTTTTAATGATCAACAATGAATAATATTCCTTCACAGAGTGTTTACATTGTAGTAAGGCTTACAAATAATTTCCATTTAATTCGAAGTACCTGATAGGCTATGTGTGCAGATCATGTAGAAGTGTGATGCTATTTTAAAGGGCTTGAAACCTTTGATATCTAGTATTCAGAAGGGGCCAAGCCAAGGATTACCCCCCCAATACCTGAGATGTAACTAGATGAGTTATTAGAATTGTACTCTTGCCGACGAGATCTCTATTGAGATATATTTGTAAGTCTATTATGAGTTCAATATCTCTGACATGAAAATCCCAAGTCTCAAGCACTGCAGAGTCTGGGTCTTTGTAGATTTAGATTTGAGATGCTCAGTAGCAAAAAGAAAGTTAGGCAAATACTTTGAAATGTAAGCAACTCTGAAATCTGAATCACTGTTTCAAAATACTTGAAATAAGTGGCTCTCAACATGTATAGTAAGTACTATATAAGCTGTATATACAGCTGTATTTTCAGTAGGTAAAAGGACATGTTTAAAACCTTATGAATTTTATCTTTAGTGTAGCTATAAAAACTTTGACCATTGAACAAATATTAATAAAGAATTCATCATTAGACCTCTTAGTTCAATTCAGTTTAAATACTTTTTGCTGGGTTATTGAGTGCTAGACATTGTGCTAGAATCAAAAGATAAATAAGGCTTTGTTCTGTTCCTGGGCAGCTTAGAATGTGGTGGGAAGTGCCCACATTCACTGCTTGGCTAAATAGTAAGACACTATACATACTCCCTCCCCATGGTGTGATAATTAGGGATTTGAAAATCCTAGTGGAAGAATTCATTACTTGAAAGAATGTGCGTGTGGGCCTGAAGAAGTAGCCCAGAGCATTGGCTGCTCCTGCAGAGGACCTGGATTCAGTTCCCAGCACCCACATGATGGCTCACAACCACTTGTAATGCCACTCTGAGGGGATTTGACATCTCCTTCTGACATCTGATTCTCAAGTTAAGTGGAATTTGAAGTTAATTGCTTATCATATCATCATGAAAACAGAAGAGGCATTTTTTAGTTTTTTAAAAAAGAGATACAAGTTACTAGGAAGGACATGAATTATGATATTTGTCTAGATTTTGCCAACACTTAGCTGGCCAGAAAATGAAGAAACTCCTATGACTTTAATCTAGTATTTCTTTTTGCTTGGACGCTTGGGAGCATAGCATTTTAGTCCCAGAAGCTACAGCCTTGCCCAGAACAGTGAGGGGCATCCTCAAGGGCAGCTACCAAAGCAACTGGAAGGTTTCCTGCCTTTGTGGTATGGAGCAGCAGAAGGATTTCATTTCCTCTAGGGCAGTCTCAGTGGTGTCAAGAGAGAAAGCAGGGGGTATACATATGCTATTTTGGACATTCCTGTCATGTTACAAACAACCTTTATCCCAGCTCCCACATAATTCACTATAAATGATATGAAGGTGTTTAGATAATTTCGTCAGGGGTTTTCGTTGTTTTTCTCTGTCCTTATAATTTACTGATCAAGTTGTAAACACAAAAGAATAATGTGAATGCTTTCAAAATGGTTGAGTTTTATTTTGTCTTGTCTTTGTCTAAACTGATTTATGATTTAGAGATTAACATATTTGTATTAACTGTCCATGTATCATGCAAAATAAAAAAGTTAAAAATGTTCAACGCTATTGTAAATTTAAAAATGCTTTTACACATTTTATGGAAGTATTTGGTGCAGTCAGGCAAAAATTCTGAAATATAATGAAAACCTGTAGACCGACAACAGATATCAAGTATTATAGGCACAAACTTTTTATTATAGCAAAGCTGGAAGAAATAGTCTTTTCCCTAGATCTTTAATATTTTTGCAATCTTTGAGACTAACCACCCCCCTCGTGGGGGAGGGGAGGGTTTATGCATACTAGATTAATCCTGGGTCACTAAGTTTTACCTTCAGGTCTCTAGTTTTTGATATCTGTTTGCTTAAGGCAGAGGGTCATTATGTAGTCCAGGCTGAACTTGAATTCACTGTGAAGTCATGTTCTTTCCCTGTGGATCTTATGCTGATTGTAACATCAATTCTTTGTCTCAGTATTTAAACCGAGGCTGCACCAGATACTTCGCTAACAAAGAAACTGACAAGCAGATTTTACAAAACCGAAAAAGTCCTGAGGTAGAGTATTTTTTAATTAAAATCTTTTATTTAAAAATATTGCTGATAGATATGTCTTTATTTTAGATTTTCTAGCTTTTCAGGTTTATGTTTTAAAACAACATAATGATACAAGACTGTCTTGTAGTGTGACGCTCTAACCCACTGTCACATATAAAGAAGCAGGCTCTCCTTCTTGGGTCCAAATGCATTGTTTTTCTTATATATATAGTTTTAATTTTTGTGCTATGAAATTGCTTAAGAACCACATTTTAACAACTTACTCAGTACTATCAGTAATTAAGTGCATTTATTAATAAGCTTTGTACTGCTGTGATGAAATATATGGGCAAATTATCCTGAAGTGGGGAAGACTTATTTTTGCTCATGATTTTATATTTCAGTCCATGGTTAGTTGTAACAGGATTTCTTTGAACTAGCAAGCATCTCTCAAATTATAGCATGGGGACTTAATTTTAGTTATGAATTCCTGGCCATAGCTTATACTTGTCCCACTATCTCTTTTTAACTTAAATTAACTTGTTTCTCTTCATTTACATTTGCCTTTGGGCTTTTTGCCTTTCATTCTATATGACCAACTCCATGTCTGGCTGGCCCCAGGAGTCTCCCTTTCTTTACCTTTCATTCTCTCTTCTCCCTCTTCTCCTGAGCCTAGATTCCTCCTACTTCTTCTATCTGCTTGCCAGACCCACCCATCTGTCTACTCCCTAGCTATTGGCCATTTAGTTTTTTATTAGACCAATTAGGTGCCTTAGGCAAACTAGGTGAAACAGCAACACATCTTTACATAATTAAACAAATGCACTATAAACAAAAACAACACACCTTTACATAATTAAATAAATGAAGCATAAACAAATGTAACATGCCTTTGCACAGTTAAATGCAACAGTGATTTACCACGTGTTGCATTTAGTGGTCACCACCCAACAGTTAGTGGTCACCATGATTCTGGGCCATGGTAAATCACAGCAGAGGGCAGGAGGTTAGTAAAACTGCTCACTGCATGGTGGCTGGAAGTGAGTGGGTGGTGAGGTAGAGGAAAGGAGAGAGAGAGAGAGAGAGTGTATGTCAGGGACAAGGTAAAGATCACAAGACCCCTAGTTCAGTCAGCCGAGTTTCTATTGTCTCCTAATAACCCATCACATTTGAGCCCATCAGTGGATTAATCTATTGGTCAGTCTTCATGACCAGTCATTCCCCAAAGCCATTCCTCTGAATACTGCTGCATTGGGAACCACATCCTCCACACATGAGCCTTTTGACGAACATCCCAGTAGAAAGCATAAAGAATGGTTTTTAATTTGTTGTCTAAGGATGAGTTGAAATAGACAGTAAATATCTTAAGCATTCCTGTGAAAGGCTGTTCACATATAATTTTTCTATATCAACAATTTATCTGGAATATATTATGCAGTTTTATATATTTTGGTCTCACTAAATAATCTAAGAATTATGTAATTATTATTTTAAAGATATTAAATGTTTAAGAATTTTAACCCACAGAATTCACGTAGTTAGTTATAATGTATCTAAACTTAAGTTATGAAAACTAAATCTGGATTTGTTATTGATGCTAGTTAATCTTGACTCTATTATTTATTAAAAATTTTATGTCAGTTGAATAACTTCTTACTGTTAGCAGTCTTTGATGGTTCTGTACTTGCAAATCAGATATTTTGACTTTACTCAGACTGGATAAGATTAAATTATGTGGAAAATGCATTAATATAAATGTATAGAAAGAGAATAAAATTCTTATTTCCAATTATGAGCACATGAAACTGCAGTTAATACTTGTTTGACACTTTGCCTGTTATTTTAGAGATATATATCTGAGTTCTGGGCAAATTTTATGCCTGAAACTTTTGGAAGCAATATCAACATTTATTATAGCATTAACTTTACTATGTCTTAAAAAGATAACTATCAAAATATATAAGTTGTAGTCTCTCCAGTAAGATAGTGAAAACACATCCAGGACAATTGCAGTGGTCCTGTAGGGAAAACAAATAAAAAATGCAAAAGCATACAGAGAAGAGAAAGCCTATGTTTACCCTCTGAAGAGCAGAATGCCATCTGCTAGAGAGAAAAACTCAATTTTTCCATTTTAGATTGAGAGCTTTATCAGAAATTTTACATCACTGAAAGAGAATATGCATGTGTATAATATATAAAGGTGAACAGTGGATTAATATATCTACATTACTTTTTATGTCTTCTTTGTCAGGAGGATGAGGTGATCATTTTGACTAATTAAACCCTTTGCTTCATTCTGTCTGGGTGTCTTTATGCTGTGTGCAATTTTTAGGAGAATGCAGTATTTTCAGTCTGCCATGAAGCAAATACATTCATGAAGTTTGATTAGAAAACAGTATTTAACTGCTGCAGATGCTCATCTGGGAGACTAAAAATTCTGCATGATAGTATTTCTTTAAACTTTGCATGCGATTGTTGCTTTTACTTTCTTTAAAGAATCAAATAGAATTTCATTTTCTAGACATTTTCCGGAAATCTGGCACTTAATCAGACTTTTAAAGTATCTTGTGAAAAGTAGGCAGACTGTTGACTGCAGAATAGTTGTATGCTGAGAGACAAGAAGCAGTTGCATGCTGGGAGAAGAAAACATCAGACAGCTTTAATCCTCATGAATTCTGATGCTGAGTTTCCTTCTTTTAACTTTAGCTTTTAATGCTCAAGTTCTGGAAAATTCCTAGATCAGTTTTTCTGTGTCCAGTAACTTCTCTTTTTGCTATTTCTTTGTGTTTTCGCAGGCCTAACTTTTTCACTCTTTGAGTTTGCTAGATCCTAACATATGAATGCTTGGGATACAAATTTTTCAAGGAGAGAAATTCTCTCTCTCTCTTCCTTTTTTTCTAGCGATTCACCTTGTCACATACATATAATATAGAAAAGTTACAACACTATTTGATCATAGAGATACTGTTGCCTTGTCTGGATTTGCTTCTGTTTATACTGATTTAATTGTCAGTGGTTACCTAGTGCCATGCTTATTGGCAAATTACATTCTTTATTACATTTTTTAAATTTGTCTTGTTTTCTCATATCTATTTTTAATTGACAAAATTGCATATATTTGTAACCTACATTGGTTATCATGGAGCATTTTTTCATTGTATAATTATAGATTAACAGTCATATGAGTGAACATATTCATTGCTACTTTATTTCTTTTTGATCTGAGGCTGTTGCTTCATTTCAGCTAGCAATTCTTTTCCTTTTCACTAATTTATATTTACCTAACATCCTAGACTTACAATACTTTAGAGTTAGTATCATACTTTAACTACAAGACATCATACTCTGTTGTTTTAATCTAAGTTTTTATTGAAGTGATTATAGGTTCATATGAAGTTTTAAGAAGTAGTACAAAGAGCTATTGCATACACTTTCTATACTATTCTGCTTTTAAATGTGTTTAAATGCTTACATTTTTTCCTGCTGACAGATTTTATTTTTGCATGTTGTATATTGTATTAACAGACCTGCTGGGTAGCTTTTAGTTTACTTGAATCACATAAAGACCAGCCATTTGATGCCTTTTTGTTTTATAGTATGTTAAGGCAGGTTCCCTGAAAGATCCTCTACTAGATGACCATGGAGATTTTATTAGGATGTGCACTGCCATGAAAAAGATTGGTTTGGATGATGAAGAAAAACTTGATCTGTTTCGAGTTGTAGCTGGTGTCCTGCACCTGGGAAACATTGATTTTGAGGAAGCCGGAAGCACTTCAGGTTGTTTCTTTATGTTTAAAGAATAAAATTGAATGTAGTTAGTCATCTCCTAGCCATATGATATTCAGTCATTTGTGTGTAATTTTGTTAAAATTATAACAAATTTCTGGGACATTCTCTGTTACATGGTGATTTGGTAGATGAAGAAGTTGTTTTGAACAAATTAGTAGCTATTATGTGGTTTGTACTTAAAAAATTCCAGATAATATTGTACTTTTAATAATTAACAGAGTAATTGTCTTTACTGTTAATATCTATTTTTACTTTCTCTGTTTCAGAGTTCTAAATTTGGATACATTAATTGTGGTAATTAAATATACAGCAGCTCATTCTTCTTTAGTGGGAGATAAAATAAAAGTTTCAGTCTTATATAAGTTGAAAAGTATTTAAATTCAACCAAGATAGTGACTTTTCAGTTTTCAAGTTTCTGTTTCTATATAGACAATGAAACTTTTTATATGATTGCAAATTTGATACCTGAATATAGAATTGACAAATGTAGCCCATCACCTGTTTTTGTAAATACAATTTTGGTGGAATACAGCTACTTCCATTGTCTATGAATTGTTTATGCCAGTGTGCATGCTCCAGTGGCAAAGCTGTGTGCCTCAGAGACTTTGTCCTATGAGACCAAAAATATATAATACATGCTTCCTTTAGAATAAAACATATACTAGCCCTGCATTAATAAGTTTTGCTAGAAACTTACACTAAGGATGTCTTAAGAAGCATCACATAATACAGCTGCCAAACTATAGGCTTTAGTGTCAGACCTCATAGGTGTATTCATTTGCAGAATAAGATAATCTATAAGTGTCTTTAAAAAGTACAATTCCTAGTAATAGTATATGTATAGAAAGGGGGCCTCAGAGAATGAAGAAAAGGCTATTTAAGGACCAATGTGTTGGGCTCAAGGTCATCTCAGTGTGGATGGAGCACTTCCCCTCCTCTTACCTGTTCCATTTCCCTCTTTCCTTTTAAAACTTGGATTTTTTTTTTTTTTTAAATCTACGAGTGTATGCACACTACATGTGTGCCTGGTACTCATAAAAGCCATAAGAGGGCGTCAGATCCTATGGAACTGGACCACTTTGTGGGTACTGGAAACTGAACCTGGGTTCTCTGAAAGAACAGAAAGTGTTCTTAACTACGAAGTCATCTCTTCAACAACCTCTCCCCCTTTTGGAGACAGGTCTCATAGAGCCTAGGCAGGCCTCAAAGTGATCTTCCAGCCTTCACCTCCCAGGTTCTGGGATTACAATATGTACTATGATACCCAACTTTGCTTAGCATTTTTGAGGCCCCAAGTTTGATTCCAAGCACTGGGAAGGGGGGATGTATATCTTCTATGCATAAGATTCTTCATAATTATATTTGAAACATAAAAATGATGGATAGGTGGTGCCTCCATTTTGCAGATATGGAACTTGCATAGTGGTACTGAGCATGGCTACAGAGAAGCCTGGTTGTAGTCATGTCTGGCCGGTTCAGGAGATTGCTATAGTTGTCTCTCATTATGGTCTACTGAGCCTTGTCACCCATGAGTGAGCAGACCAAGACAGACAGTCTTTAATGACTTTCAGATCTATTGTTCTGTGGTCTGTGAAGTCAGTGTTAGACACAACATAGTGTAATGGATGAGCACATGACCATCAATCAAATTGTTTCATCATGTGCTATCTGCTTATATGACCTTGACCATTCCATGTCTTAGCTTCCTCACCATAAAGAGACTGTAGCCCCCACCTCATGCCCTGAAGAAAAGTCAGTGAGATAAATATTTTTAAGATGTTTTGAGTACGGGTGCTTGGCAGCTAGTAAATGAATAACTGAGATAACATATAGACTACCATTCATTGAAATGAAGATGTATTAAAAATTAGATACTTGGAATATGCATTAATACTCTTTAGAGATTTTTAAAAAGAAGAATCGGAAATTTTCTCTCGAAAATATATTGAAATATATATTTTGTTTATATTTTAGCATTGTTACAGGAAGGTAGCTTGTGGGATAGGGTAAATAATAACAAAAATGATTTAAAGTGTGGAATAGTTGACATACATGGGAGTGTCAGAAGTGTGGTGTCACTTTCCTGTCCTGTCTTTCATTAGTATCCCATGGAAGGAGTATCCTAAACGTCAGGTGACTAGCTGAAGCAGCTAAGTGACTGAAAGGGGCATAGCATGTGCTTGCTTTCCCTCTTTCTTTTAAAAATCTCTTTCTGTTTCGGGAGAAAAAACAGAACATGGGAGATTGGGGTGCAATAAACATTAAGTAATTTTTATTTCATAGCTAAATTTTTGTTGTACTAATCTTTATTTTTCCTGTGATTTCTCATGGATCCAAATCATTTTCTGCTGATTAAAAATGAGGTGTTATTTTGTTCCTTCTTCTGAGAAAATTCAACTTTGGATTGTCATAGTGACTTGCACAGAAACCTAGTACTTTCGTAATGATTTTAACATAAAATTCACTTCCCAGTAAATGTTTGTAAGGCTCCCCAATATTATAAAACTTTTATTTAGTAGAATTATAGAAACTATAGGACTACCTATGTTTTAAAAATCTTATGTAACAAATATATATGCCATAACAGTACAAATATCACAATATAGAAAATAACAGTAATGAAAACATTTTGAGAACATTTTAGGAAGTAACATGAGTGCTCTATATTATTTTAAAGTTTTGCCTTGCCAAGATTAAAAAAAATCTTATGTTGACATACCTTGCTCTTATAAGAAATGCTGTAATACCATAAAAAAGAGAAACATTTAAATAATGGATTCTTAATGGTCAAATTTTTGTGTAATGTTAGTGTAAACAGGTCAGAGAGGAGATATAGTCCTGGCTGGAGATTCTGTCACACTGTTCAGAAGGCACAAGTTAAAACTTAGGAATTGTTTATTTCTGGAAATTTCCATAATAGTTCTGCCTCAAGTTGGCAGTAGATAACAAAAATTGTGAGTAAATCTGCTGGCACAAAGGGTCTCTAACACCATGTCTTTGCCCCAGGTCAGAGTTTTCTATTTAACTTATTAGTAGGATGGAAAAAGTAAGCTGGGCAGAAATGATTCTCATCTACCCCATAATATTACATAAGTGAAGAAAATTCTAAGAAATGCATCTAGAAAATCTTGTTTATCTAGTGCTTATTAATTTCACATGGAAACATTTCCATTAGGAGGCTGTAATCTGAAGAACAAATCTGCCCCGTCATTGGAATATTGTGCTGAATTGCTGGGATTGGACCAAGATGATCTGCGAGTCAGTTTAACCACAAGAGTCATGCTCACCACAGCAGGGGGCACCAAAGGGACTGTTATAAAGTAAGTTCTAGCTCACTGTACCTGCCTGTGGTTTATCAAGGAAAAACATGTATTTTGAAAACACTGAGATTTAAAGTCAGTGTTTATGCAACATTCATTCTTGTCATTCTAATGTTCAAGATATGCTTGATAGATCAAACTTCTGTGCTTCCAACCCCTGCAGCTCATTACATGAATAAATGGGGTTTTTCATGTGTGGTAGGGTTTCACTCCTACGATGTGAAACTTACTTTAGAGAATGTGCAGGAAACAGAGCTTCATTTTACACTTATTTTTAATTTAGAGGAAATAGCAAATGATAGAAAATAAGGTTCTAGCTAAGTTTTTCTTTTGTTTGTTTTTGTTTTTTGTTCCCTAGAAAGTATTTATTCACTTGTCTTATGTGTGGGCATATGTGTGAGTGTGATGTTTGTACATGTTAGGGTGGTTGTATACTAGTGTGTGTGTAGGCTAGAAATTGACATGGGTATCTTTCTCAATCAGTCTCTACCTCATCTTGTAAGACAGACAGGGCTTATCACTAACACTAGAGTTCATCAATTCTACTGGGCTGGCTGTTCAGTGAGCACTTAGAAATTCTCTCTCCAAAGGGGAGTTACAGATGCAGTTGCCACACCAAGGTTTTACATGCGTGCTGATGATCCCAGCTACATCCTCATGTTTGTGTGGCTAGTACTTCACCAAGTGAAGCCCCCCCACCACCACTAACACTTGAAATCAGTAACTGATAGCTTCAGATTGTGCCAGATTTGGTTTACTAGCAAATATTTTATATATTTTATAAATTTTACTTTTAGATACTGTAGAATAAAATTGATATTTAGACTTACCATTCTCAGGTACTGTAACTCGAGATCTTTACTTTTGAGGAAAAAGTCAAGTCCCTATCCTTTTCTAAAAAGGCATAATGAACTCAGGTGACTTAATCAGAAAAATATGTAGCAATTAAAACAAATCCAGGCATGGAGGCAGAAGCCTGTAATCCTAGCATGTGGCAGGTAGAGACAGGAAGATGACATCAAGTTTGAGGCCAACCTGGGTCACATAGGATGAAAACCAACAATAAACCTGTCTCAAAAACCAACAACAACCAAAAATTACAATGCATTTTTTTCTAGTGACACAGTATTTTGAATTAATGAATTAGCCAATTTATTTTTCAGTGTCACTTATATTTAGGGTGGGTCTGCATGCTTCAAATAATGCCAGGAAAATCCCTGGTGGTGTCCTACAGCTCGTTTTGCATTCTAGATGAAGTCAAATTGACAACTATGATTATCCATATGCTTGTCTGATATTTTTATTTTACTTATTTTGTATGTGTTGGGGAGACGAGAAGTACACGTACCATGCCACATGCTTAGAGGTCAGAGAAAAACTCTGAGTTCTAGAGGATCTCGCTCTGTAGACCAGGCTGGCCTCAAACTCACAGAAATCCGCTTGCCTCTGCCTCTGGAGTGCTGGGATTCAAGGAGTGTGCCACTACTGCCCAGCTTATACTTGACTAATTTTTAAAGTTACTAAACATCAAACTTTTTTTTTGTGTGTGTATTTTCCTATGGTACTTAGCACTTGGGATCTGGCATGGCATTTGGAAATTCTCTTCTATGATATTCTGTTTTTACTAGACTTTTAATTTTATTGAGGAAAGTAGCTTGCTCATCATACCATGTAGTTACTACATACAAGAGTCGAAAAATTCAAATTATAAGATGTCAGTATTTTTCTAAGTTAAATAAGTTAAGAAACTTTAAAGTTTCCCTCAATTAAACATAATTTGTCTCATGTTTTAGAAAAGTAAAATAGAAAAATTATGTTTCTAAATAATTTTTATATATTTAGTGTGTAAAATGGGGTATAGATGAAGATTAAAATGATTTTAAGCCATTTTCCCCCAATAGTATATCTTAGTCTAATTTTAATTAATTGTTTTAGTTTGTCTTTTGTAATTTTGTTCTTATATTAATTCTGCCTGCTCACCTGAAACATGGCCAATATGTCAGATACACTGACTTTCTGTATCTGACATTATTTTCACAGTCTGTCACTTTAGGGACTTTTTATTGGAGTATTTTTTTCCCCTAGGGTCCCTTTGAAAGTGGAGCAAGCGAACAATGCCCGTGATGCTCTGGCAAAGACTGTCTATAGCCATCTTTTTGACCACGTGGTAAAGAGAGTCAATCAGTGTTTTCCTTTTGAAACATCATCCTATTTTATCGGAGTCCTGGATATTGCTGGTTTTGGTAAGTATTGTGTCTTTTGTTAATTTGTGTTTGATATTTTTTACAAATATAATACTGTCTTCGCTAAAGCTTTATATTAGCCTTTCTCATTGCTATAACCAAAAACCAGGGAGAAGCAAATGAAGGCAGTGTTTATCCTGTTTGAGGTCTCTGTTTTCAGTCCATGATGGAGCAGAGATGCTCATATGGAAAAGGAAGGGAGAAAGGGGAAGGGAAGGGGGAGGGGGAGGGAGGGGAAGGAGAGAGGGGGAGGAGAAAGGGAAGGGGAGGGGGAGGGAGGGGAAGGGAAGGAGAAAGGGGAGGAGGGAGAGGGTATGACTGTATTTGGTAGATTTCTGATCTCTGTCTGGTTGCACCCAGCCTCTAAGATGGTACTTCTCATGTTCAGGGTAGGACTTTCTGTCTGGTAGCACTCTCTGGAAGACACTCTAAAACACCAGAGTGTTTCTAGGTACTTATCACTCTAATCAAGTTGACAGTCAAGGTGAATTATCCCAAACCTTTTCTGCTCACTTGATATATTTTCTTTATACGTTCATGTCTGCATTTGATTGCAGCTTCCAGAGGAAGCTGATTAGTGCTAAAATGAAAACATGTTCCTCTAAACTGCTACAGTTGAGGGGTCTCCATCTTCTCAGATGAGTACAGCCGAAATAAAGATAATTGAGTGTTGCTGCTAAGCATAATAAAGTTGGGATATGGTTCAGAAGCAGATAAACTCACATCACCGTTAAGATTTCATAATCTTTAGACACTTTTTAGCATGGCATGTATGTTCAGAGTGTAAAATTGTAATCATAAATCTTAGACATAATCCAATTCTTAACTTTAGGACAAATTACTATCAGCACTTTTTGGTAAAAGATTAAGCCAGAAAAAAAAATCTCCTAAAGCACATGAATTTTAAATCTCATTTATATGTTAGGTGGTTTTGGTACCCATGCTTTAGAAATTTGTGTTAGAGAGCGATGATTTCTAATGTTTTGATTTTTTACTGTAGAACAATAATGTTATTAAACATGTTTTTGTTCTGGTAGAATGAGATATTTCTAATACCTAAGTGAAGTGCTTGACAAAATATGTCTTGAGTTAAGGACATTTTTGGGGACAGACAGAATTTTATGTATTTTGTAAACCTAATTTTAAAAATTTATTTATGTACTAATTTATTTTAAGAATGTTTAAGTACCTTTTACATACCAATCACAGATCTCTCTCTCATGGCTTCTCCTGCTTACCCCCAACCTTCCCCCCACCCCACCCCCAACTCCCTCTTCCAAAAAGGTAAGGACTCCCAATGGGGAGTCAGCAAAGCCTGGTTCATTCACTTGAGGCATGTCCCCACTGCATCAAGGCTGAGCAAGGCATCCCTCCATAGGTAATGGGCTCCAAAAAGCCAGTTCATGCACAGGGATAGATCCTGATCCCACTGCCAGGGCTGCTCAAACAGACCCAGCTACACAACTGTCTCCCGTATACAGAGGCTGTAGTTCAGTCCTATACAGGCTCCACAGCTGTTGGTCTAAAGTCTGTGAGTCCCACTAACTTGGTTCAGTTGTCTCTGTAGATTTCTCCCTCATGATCATGACTATGCCCTCCCCTTGTTCATATAAACCATCCTCTCTCTTTTTGACTGGACCCCTGTAGCCCAGCCTAGTGCTTGGCTGTGATCTCTGCATCTGCTTCCATCAGTTACTGGATGAAGGCTCTATGATGACAGTTAGGGTAGTTACCAATCTGATAACTGTGGTAGGCCAGCTCAGGCACTTTCTTCACTATTGCTAGTAGTTTAAGCTGGGGTCACCCTGTGGATTCCTGGGACCTTCCCTAGCAACAGGGTAAACCCAATTTTAAATCAAAGCATTGATGCTACTGTTACTACATTTTATTCTGGGATAAATTAATGAGCATTATTGATGGTGACAACCCTGCTCTGGTTTTATATTTTCAGAGTACTTTGAGCACAACAGTTTTGAGCAATTTTGCATAAACTATTGCAATGAAAAACTTCAACAATTTTTTAATGAAAGGATCCTGAAGGAGGTGAGTAATGTCATCATGTAAATTTATGATTGGTTTTAAGCTGTTTAAATCTCAAGAAAGATAATCATGACTGATATGAAGTGACTGGGTGGTCCAGCAGGCACTAGCAGCTCAGGTAAAGTTTGGGGCTCGTGGAAGAATTAACAGGCAGCTTTGCAGAAGGGAGTCTCTGTGTTTCTTACCAGTGGCTGTCATTAGTAAACTCAGCTTGTGTTTTTCCTCTTGATTTGCTTGTCTATTTCTGCCGTAGCTGACTACGTCATCTCTGGCCTAGGCCTCTCTGGTCCTTCCCAGAGCCTGCTTTTGTTTGCTCTGCCACCTGTTGCCCTCTCCCCACATGCTGCAAAGCTACCACTCAGAACATTTTAAGCAGCCACTGGCCAGGAATACCTCTGGATGGCACTTTTTGTTCTGTGCTGCGAACTGCTTTTGAATGGCCAGTTTTTGCCTGGTCGTCATTTCTTCTCCAGGAAGGAACTACTTTCCTCTGCTCATAGTATATAATTCTGGGCATGGCTGACATTCAGAATACCAAGATAGACTAGGAAAAGCTATTTTATGATTTTTTACAGTTTGTTCAAAGCAAAGACAGCTTTGGATAAATTGGTTTGTTCCAAGGCTCATTATTTTCTCCCCTTAAACCTGAATTCTTCAATATTTTCTGCCAATACTTTTGTTGCTCTTCCTCTGTACCATCTGGGATAGGATGAAGGTGCTAAAATATAAGGACTGGAAAGTTTATCCAAGCCAGCCCTTCATTGTTTAAAGGAAGAAGGCAGGTCCATGGGCATTTCACAACTTCTCTAGGCTTTAATCTTCTTTCCTGGCTGTTGGCCTACACCCTATACTTCCCTAAATCAGCATTGCTATTCCTGAATGTTTCAGCTGAAATATGCAGTGTTTTGTTTTTTTCCCCATTCCTATCTCATCTATTTTTTCCCCAAAATTTTATTGTTTTTGTCTTTGTAAGATTTTTGTTGGCACATTACAGTTTTTGTCCATTTAAAATTAGGTTGTAGTTAATCAGTTGTAGCATAAACGAGTATGACAAATACTTCCCTGTAAGACAGTGTCTATGTGTTAGGCCTTCCTTTAAGGTAAAGTCGCACACACATGCTCTGTTTTTAACATGGCTTATGATTCCTTTCCATATGAGCCCAGCTCACACTCTTTGTAGAAATAGGAACCATGTAAAAGGGTACACTCTCTTGATTTATGTTTGCTTTTATATATATGAATTTCAAACGCAGATTGGGTCCAAGTTACCAGTGTCTTCTAGAATGTGATGAAACTTCCCTGGTATAGGTTGTGAGAAGAAATATTTAACCATTGAGGGAAAAATGTTAGAACATATTGAACACATCAACTTAATTTCAATGTATCAGTTACCCATATGATCAAAAATTTTTAAAGATTATTTTAAGGAAATATTTATTTATAAAGAATATATTTTTATTGAGATATCATTGATATTCTTCCTAAATATATATATATATATTGCTGTGGAATCTCTGCATCCATTTGTTGTGATATGTTATTTTCCTGATTTCCTTGGCTACAAGAATTGAAACTTTGCTCTATCTCCAAGAAACCATTTAGGGCTATACCTGTTTATAAAGATTTGCATTTTAACTGGTAACTGTTATGTAGAATGACACTGTATTGATAACTGTAATGTTTTATTTACAGGAACAAGAACTCTATCAGAAAGAGGGTCTAGGTGTTAATGAAGTGCATTATGTGGACAATCAGGACTGCATAGGTATGGATACTGTCATTCCGTTTTTGGGAAGTATGGGAGAGACCATGAATGCATTTGCTGGATACACCCCTCTGTGCATTGGTTTAGACACTAGTTATAAGACTTAGATTGTGGTATTGGAGAGGCGGACTGCTTTGGTACTTCTTGTCAATTATTTTTCCTGGCAAGGCATTCTTGTCAGCTTTGTTGAAATTTTTCCTAAAATCTCTGTTTATTGTGATATCTATTTTACTAGTTAGAGAGCTATTTTGTGAAGTAGATAAGAGGGCTCTGTTACTCAGGGAGCAAGCAGAGAGGAATGACGATGTATGTAGTTAGGTGAAATTTGCTTGGGCCTCTTGGTTCTGTTTTCTGTGGATTGGCTGTTTCTCTCACTGGTTGCAAATTGGCTTTAGACATTCCATGTTAAATTTACATCATATTGTGTAACAGCAGAGCAGGGCCTCTGCTTTTCTTTGAGCTTATCATTAAAGAAACCTTACCCCATTGCCTTCCAGCTAGCTCTTTGACTATTATTTATTTATTGTGTGAATGTTTTGTCTGTGAACCACATTCATGCCTAGCATCCTCAGAGGGAATTTTATCTTCTGTGACTGAAGCTAAAGATGGCTGTAAACTGCTGTGTGGGTGCTGGAATTGAACCCAGGTCCTTTCAATCACTGAGACTTCTCCCTATCTCCTATTTTCTTTTTTTTCTTTCCTACTCCATTTCTAAAATCAAGTGTTCAGCAGGTCTGGGAGCTGAAAACACACTTTGATAGTTCAGTCAATAACTCATATGCTTGACTTTGACAACACAATACAGTAGCAGTATTACTTTATATCAGTGTAGCTATTCAAAGGCTTTGTTCTTCTTCCCTGGTTTCGTCAGTATTTTTTAGTCACTGCGGTTTCTCTCACTTCTGGGCCTTGGCTATAGAGGTTAATCTTGCTAGAAATTTTCCCCCTCTGTTGATCCTTTGTCCCACTTCTAATTCAGTACCTACTAAAATACTTTCATTACAGCGTAGTTCAGCATGTTCATCCAATTTTCAAAGAAGTCCTGATTGATGCAATAGAAACTTTGGTTTTTCTTTCTGTATTCTGGAACTTTATTCCAGCATATATATATGGTTTCAAGGCTGACTGCTCTGCCTTGAACAACCAATAAAGGGGCTTATTTATAGGAAAGGCTATTTTTTTTCTTGTTTATGCAGCCATTTCTAGGAGAGACAGTCTCACAGCATACTTCCCGACATTCTGGCTCTTACAATCCCTCATCTCCTTCTGTGACCTTCTTGGGGCGAAAGATACAGACTTTCTTTGTGAAGTTGTCTTTCCAAAAAGTTATATTAAAACTATGATATTACCTTTAAATAAATGCTCATATTTGAAATTAAAACTCTCCTATTTCTAGATAGACTTTGATAGAATATGTCCATAATTAATACTTCTTGTAACTGAGTAAATATTCTTTAAAGTATTGTTTTACCACAATGAATGTTTTGATATCTTGAAATAGATTTAATTGAAGTAAAATTAGTGGGAATCCTGGATATTCTGGATGAAGAAAATCGTCTTCCCCAGCCAAGTGACCAGCACTTTACATCTGCAGTTCACCAGAAGCACAAAGACCATTTCCGACTCACTGTGAGTTCTCTGTTCTAAAATAGAGCTTCTTTTACTGGGAAAGGAAATCTTTATGTAAACAGATTGCACTATATTCCAGATATTGTTAACAATTAGAGTTAAAAGTTATCTAAGGATTAGAGCAATTAGGTTATAACCAGCAAGCATTTTCTATAGATGGCTGTAAAATTGTGTGTGTGTATGTGTGTGTGTGAGCACACCTATTTGGCATTAATCCTTAGCTGATTGCAGTGGCTCATGCACCCAGAGAGGGAAATGATTCTGAACTGGCAGGAAGATCAGGTAGTATAAAGGGAAGAAGGGACAAGGTGAGTGATAGAAATAAGTGTCCAGTTGCTGAACGGCTGTTGGCCCTTGAGTCCTTGTGGAGGTGAAAGCGAAGCTGTTCTCCGTGAGCCTGGCATGTGTGCTGTTTAAAAAGTTTTCTGTGTTTCTCCAACTCTGTGCTTATCCATCCACCATCTTCCATCATTGCCTGAGACAGTGCAGACTTAGCTTCACCCCGAGTGCAGAAATGCTGACTTGGGTTTCAGTCGCGAAGGTAGATGCTACTTCATGTCAGGAAGAATACCACCAGGACTCTTCTCACTTCCCTAAAAGGAAGACAGGAAAAGAAATGAGAGAAGCTTCTTAGAGTTGTTTAGTGGGCTCAGGGGACAGGGTGGCAAATGCATCCATTAACTGTATGTGTTTTGAAGTTGTAAAATAGTGGGATGGTCACTGCTTTGATGGTTCGAGTTGCTTAAATGAATGGTGACAAATATGCTCATTTGTGCTCATTATTAACAAGATGACAGTGCATATAAACACCAAATGTTACTAGAAACTTCATTAATATGGGGTTAAAAAGAGGCAAAGACAATTTAAAATCCAATAGCAAAATTGACAAAGCACAAGTGGAAGACAGAATTAGTAGCTTTACTGGAAAAACTCGTGTTCAAACCCTCAGGACCACCTTCTCCACTGACTTACAGTTTTTACATATCCTGAGTAGTTATCATATTGTGATGGCAGAATAAATCTATAACTTATCATGTTCTGTAGAAATAAAAAGAAAATCTCTTCTCTAAAGTAATATACTTTTAACTTCAATTTTGAAGTTAAGGCATTTACAAAATACATAGGTTCGATTAATTCAGCAGCATTTATAGTCAAATGTCTCTTAGCAGCTTTTCCTCAGCAGTCAAACAATTTTAAGACAGCATAACATAGAATTTAGAATCTCTGTATATTTTTCATCTTTACATGGCATATGTAGATATTTATTTTATTTTTAAGGACTTGTTAATCTTTTTTTCCTTTTTTTTCCTCTCTCAAGCCTATGTATATTTTTAATACACTGTAAACTATTTAGAGGGTTTTTTTGTTTCTTTGTCTGAATCTGTCTTTATTGTCTTTTTTTTCTTTCTCATTCTGATCACACCTTTAATCTGCCAAGGCCTAGCTAAGGATTAAAAGCTTGGCTATGGCATCTGATTCTACCCAGCTCCTTGGTGCATGAGGGCTTAAACCTCATAGCAGAGGTACTAGCAGGAACCACATTTACCCTTCCCAACTCTGGGGAATATTAGGGACTATGCTGCTACCAAGTAGAGCACTGCTGTCCACTGCTCATAAACACCATTTAAAAGACCCTCAAGGTTTTTTTTTTTTTTTTTTTAAGATTTATTTATTTATTATGCATACAGTTTTACAGAAGAGGGCACCACCAGACCTCATCATAGATCGTTGTGAGCCACCATGTGGTTTTGCTGGGAATTGAACTTAGGTCCTCTGGAAGAACAGTCAGTGCTCTTAACCTCTGAGCCATCTCTCCAGCCCCGACCCTCAAGGTTTTTGCTGCTAAGGCTGAGCCAGGAAGTCTTTTCTAAATAAGCATACCTCTGCTTGCCACCAGCAAACAGAGTCTTCTCAAGAAAATGCTGATACCAAGAAGCCATGCTTGACTCTGTTCCCTTTTTGTCTGTATTAACAGAAACCTTAAATCAATCATGTGCAGCTTGTGCTTATATCGGGGCTCTTGTGAGACTTCAGAAACTGGCCTTGTTGCAGCTTAAGCTGTACACCACAAACCCGGAATTTTGTAGCTCAAGTCCACATACCATTCTGTACCACAGCTCACTTGAGAGAGACAATTAAGAATCTGTTTGGGGCTCTGCTCTGTTTTTATGTTTAGGACCCTTTTTAGTATGAAGTTTCTGTGTCCTGCCTGGCCAGTCCCAAAGTATTCAGTCCCAAAATAAGCATACTGAGGCTTACATTAAGTACAAGTTATTTGGCCTATTGCTCAGCCGTATTACTTGCTAACTCTTACTATTAATCTAACTCACTATTGTTATCTGGTTTAGCCTCATGGCTTTTTACCTTTTCGTAGAGAAGCTTTCTCATCTTTTTTCCTCTTTGTCTGTTGGTGTCTCTCTCTTTTCGTCCTCTTCTCAGAGTTTTCTTAGTTTGGTAGCCCCACCCATACTTTCTGTCTGCCTTCTGGTCAATTAACATTTTATTAAACCAATAGAAGTGACAAATATTTACAATGTAACAAAGCATGGTTCCACAGCACACGTGTATATTTTATATGTGGCAGGTTGTATATATGTGTATGTTTTGTGTGTGTCAGGCATGCATGTGTGTTTGTTTTTTTTGTGTGTCAGGGATGTGTGTATATGTTTCATATTTGGCAGATATGCACGTGTGCATGTTTTGGCCTTACACCAATTTTTTTCACTAAGACATAAGCAAATGTTGATTAGATTCCATAAGTACTTTAAAGTGTATTTGATGTTTAAATGTAGTATAATCATGAAAAAATTAGAGAATTCTCTTATTATTTTCAGTACTTTGCATCTGAAATTGTCTAAGGAAAGTCACTGACAGTCTTTTCATAATATAGTAACTTCTATCTGTCCTTCTTCCTCAGATTCCCAGGAAATCTAAGCTGGCAGTGCACAGGAACCTCAGAGATGATGAAGGCTTCATCATCAGACACTTCGCAGGGGCCGTGTGCTATGAGACAGTGAGTGCACCATTGCTTAGGACAAATAGTTGGCCCTGAGGCCACACTGCTGTATGGCAGCTTCTGGCCATTTAAACTTAAACAGTTTTAAAAACTCAGTTCCTTGATGGACTAGTCACCTTCAAAGTGCTAAATACCCACAATCAGGTGGCCTGCTATCTTGGTCAGTGTGGAAACAGAACATTTGTGTTTCCTCAGAAAATTCCATAAAGCAGAGCCCAAATAGGGGATGTTTATCACAGCATATTTGATTTTTTTTTTCAGACCCAATTTGTGGAGAAAAATAATGATGCACTACATATGTCTCTTGAATCCTTGATTTGTGAGTCCAGGGATAAGTTTATAAGGGAATTATTTGAATCCTCTACAAATAACAACAAAGATACAAAACAAAAGGCAGGAAAACTTAGCTTCATCAGCGTGGGAAACAAGTTCAAGGTATTTGTGCTAAATAACTTAATTGAAGGGTTTTGCTTTTCATTTTGCTGTATTTAAAAGAAAAACCACTGTTTTATATTGCAAAGTGGACAATGCAGATGATGGAAATGCCACAAGTGTGTCTCAAGAGAAGACCCTGCATTATTGATGCTTGTATGTAAGATCTAACTGTGGTCATAGCAACCGAGTATACAGAAACGCTTATATTTCCAGACTGTGTTTGCACAGAGCTTGTCTGATTGATTCTCCTGATGTTCTTGCTTCTGCATTACTACCTGGGTGACTCTGAAGCCTTCTCTCTCCCATGTATTTTCTGTTTCCTTCCTCATTCAGCAGTTTTGCTTAGCTGCAGTAGTTCAGCTCGGGATGTAGAGAGGACTAGTTGAGTTGAGAGAGGAAAGCAGGCACATCCAAGGGCTTCAGGTAAATGATCACCTTCACAGACTTTTATTCACAGCATGGCGGCTATGTTAAAGAGCCTGTCTCAAGTTAATGGTTCAGTTTGTGATTCATTTTCAACACGTTTTCTCTCATGGCATCATGGGCATGCATATTACAGTAAAATTTAATGAAAGCTTTTGATAACTTTTATAAAGAGAGGTGCTCTGGTGTAGTGAACTCTTCAATTTGCTTATTTAATGTTGAAGGATAATTTATTCTGTTAATTTTTAATCAGAAATTAATTCTTAAAATCTAAAAAGAATGTTTTAAAACAAGGTGTGTTTTTGTAATAGGATGCTATTAATTGCCTGTGATTATTGTTTAGTATTGCTTATAATCATTGCCTAGCATAGAAAATTAAAAAGCTTCTAATAAATAGTTGCAATGCATACAACAAAGAAATATAATTAAATCCTCTGTATATTTTCAGTTTCATATTTTCTATAGAACTGCATTTTGACTTTTGAAATGCATACTTTAAATATTTAAAATGACATTTTAAGAGCAGTATTTATATACAGCAGTGGTTCTCAGTCTTCCTAATGCTGTGACCCTTTACTACAGTTCCTTGTCTTTGGTGCCTCCAAACATAAAATTATTCTCATTGATACTTCATGAGTATAATTTTGTTACTATTACAAATCATAATATGAATATTTGATATGCAGTATATCTGATATGTGACCCCTGCAGATGGGTCACTCAACCCCCAAGGTGGGTAGTAACTTCCAAGTTGAGAACCACTTCTGTGAAGAGTATTATGATGCTAAGTAGTAGTACAAACCTCAAATCCCTTTTGGGTTGAAATGGGCCCTAACTTGGGCTTGGTGACATGTGCCTGTAATCCCATATCAGGGGCATTAGACCTAGGAGGAGGAGTTCAAGGCTGTATCTGGTACCTGGATCCAAATCAGCCCCAGCTATATGAGACCCTGTCTCAAAGCCAAAAACCAAACCAGATGAACAAAACACAAAAAGAAAGAATTGACCTGGATCATAAATATCTAAGTTGATACTTACATTTCTAAAAGCTAAGTTTCTTTTTTTTGTTGTTGTTGGATAAGTTTTTTTTTAAAGCTTTCAAAATATTAAATTCAAATCATAAAACATTTTTCGGTAGCTGAATTCAAAGGTTTGCATTTTGTTTAATATGTATCAATTATAAGTTCTTGATATAATCAGTGGTAATTTTTTTATCTAGTATTTTTCCATTCTAGATTAAACTTTTAATAACAGGTTTGTTTAAAAATAGCATATACTAGATGTGATGTCATGGCTCCTGTGGTCTCAGTTGACCCAGGAGGCCAATGAAGGAGGATCACTTGAGCCCAGGCATTCAGGGACAGGCTGGGTAACATAACCATCAGACCCCTCCTCTGAAAACAAAAACACATCTCATATAAATATGTATATGCTACTAAAAAGTAGTTAAAATGATAGTATAAATAACCTTAACTGGAGGCTTTAAATACCTTGTAACTGTTTATACATAACAATATCTACTTTTTTTTACTGACTGTAAAAACTCTGAGTGATAAGAATAAAGTATTCCATAGATGTTTTTCTCTGATATGCTTTAAAATGAAGTATTTTTATTTTGAAATAGGGCCTGATTATGTAGCCTTGGCTGATTTAAAACTCACAATGTAGACCAGGCTAGCCTTGAACTCCCTGAAATCCATGTGTAATTGCCTCCTAAGTGCTGGGATTAAAGGCATGTGCTAGCATTCTGGGCTGATATGAAATCTTAATAGAACTCATAACTTTAAACAGACTTCAATAGCTCATTAAGTTAAAGTGAGCTGTTTAAGACAAACAGAAAGCATACTCTATTTTAGTAACACTTCAATTATTCAATGTCATGGGGACCAAACATTTTCTACCTTTTACTGTCAGTGCTTTAGAAAAAGTAATTATTTTTGCTGGAAATCTTATTCTATTATAAACACAAATATTTGCATCTTTAAAAATAAAGTATAAAGGACTAGAGAGATAGCTTAGAGGTTGAGTGCATACTGCTCTTGCACAGGACCCAAGTTCTGTGCCCAGCACCCACATCAGGTGATTCACATGCACTGGTTCTAGGAAATCTGAAGCCTTTGCCCTCTGAGGGTAACTGCACTCACTTGTGATATGCATCATATATGCATAATTAACATAAAAAGTAATTAAATAAAATAAATACATATGAAGCCTCATTTGCCAAGAACACTTTTTGCTCATGGGCGTTGGCTTGTATTAATGGACAATCTTTTCTGTTTTCTCAGCTGTTGCTATTTAGTTTTTTTCTTCTACTATTCTGACCTTTCTTTCTTTCTTTCTTTTTTTTTTTTTTTTTTTTTTTTTAACCAAACAGTACTCTTTGTCTATAGCTTAAAAAGAGTGGATTTATTTATAACTGTGACTTTTTCCCCAAAGAGGCTGTTGACTTTTTTCAGTTATTTGGGGTACAGACTGATGTTGACTTCTGCCAACTAGTTATGTGTGATATTGACTTTTGTCAACTAGTTTTGTGCCTGTGACTGTATTCTTCAGTCCCATGACAAATTTATCTTATTCTAATAACAAGTGTACTCACAGTAAGAGAATGAACTTCAATGTCAGGGCTTTGCCATTGCTAGCTCCATGTTCTCAGACACATAATTTTTTCTCCTAGATCATAATACCTGTATAATGAGGCTAACAATTTGCCCTTACTTAAATTCTTCATTGAATCAAATATTACAATGCTCATGAAAGCTTTCTTTGAGCATTGCCTCACTTACTGAAAGCATTCAGCAAAGTCTACATGTTACTATTAATTATAGCTATGCTCAACACAATATGTTAATTTAAGGATTAGCATCTTAATTTGTATTTTCCAAAGAGTATAATAAGTATTCCAGCATAAAATTACTTTGTAGACTAGCAAAACAAACATAATTTGAGCACACTGAGCCAGGGTAAATTATAATCAGTATTATGAAACTGGGTAAAGCATAGCAACCATATTTATTGTGAAAGATATTTTAAGGAAATTGAGTTCTAAAAGCACTTGATATATATGATTTTAAAGTAGGAAAGAGAATTTCTGAAGTAGATAAAACAGTATTGTTTTGCTGTGCTGCATGAGCTAATCCTACTACACAAATGGAGCTCATTTTGAATGTCTCAACTTTCATAGCATGTGACACGACAGTGCTTTGTTTGCCACACATTCAGACACTCTACTGCATATGAGTCCACCCCCAGGATCTTCACATGCTTTCATCCATTGCTTATATAGTTTCCTATTCATCTTATTTGTTAATGTTTCACTAGTTTTTAGTCTTAATTATACAAGTTTTGTGTTAATTTAAGTTATTATTATTGACATTTCATTAGCCATTTTGCATGATGCTGCCTGTTAAGAGTGTGTGCCAGGAGGTTATTATATGTTACATGTGGATGTGTTTGCATGTATTTTAGTCTAATATTGGCAAGTTAATATTAATTCATTTCCACTATGAATTTTGACTTTTTGAGATAATTTTATCTTCTTTTCTAGACACAGTTAAATTTGCTTCTGGATAAACTCCGGAGTACTGTGAGTACACTTTAAAAACCAGGCTTTTAAAATGGTCTTTTGAATATATTAGTGGCTATTTGAGTAAGCACAGTATCCCTGGGGTAATGAGAGGTATATTTGAATCCACATTCTCGTTTAAAATGAAGTTGAATTTTAGAGGCTTGGAATTTAACTCAGTGCTAGACTTTTACTGGATAAGCATGATGTTCTAGCCACAGTGCACACCCCACATAACCAAACCATACCCAGACACATCCACAGACATACCTCCTCACACTCACTGAGCCACAGCTACAACCACAGCCACAACTACGCCCCACATACACATACCCACCTACACTAATAGTCAGCTTTTAAAATGGTAAGATGTTTATTTTTAATTTTTTAAAGAGAAGTCAAGTATGCATGTGTAGTGAAATTATGTGAAAATCTTTGTTGTTAATAAATGAAGGGTTTACAAAAGTGAAAATAGTAATTATGAAATAGAACAAATATTTTAATATTAAAGATAAAACATGCCATTTATTATAGGAACACTCTTCAGACAGGGTAGTGTGCTACTGACAAAGATGAACTTAATTTTTTTCTGTCCTTTATAAATGGCAAGTTTACTACAAGCTCATCTTTTAACTACATGTTATTGATTCACCCTGGTATTTTTTTTCTAGTTATTTTTTGGTGGTGTTGGCCTAGAACCTAGGATCTTGCACATGTTATACAAATGCTCTGCCAATAAGCTACACACATGGCCCCTGACTGCTTTTTCTTACACTTTTGGAAGGGGTATCCTCATGTAGCTGAGGCTGGGCCTGGACTTACAGTCATCCTACCTTTACCCCAGTGTTCCGAGGAATACAGGTGTGACCCACTATACCCGGGTTCACCTCAGTGTTTTGGCTGAAAAACAAAACCCACATAGAAAGAAATCCTAATTGCTTAGTATGGTGGCACACACCTGCCAATCCCAGAATTTGAAAAGTTGAGGCAGCAGGCTCTTAAGTTTGAGGCCAGCTTGGCTTGCATAATGAGAGCCTGTATTTTCAAATCAAAATGAAAAAGAAAGACAGTGAATATGTAGGTTATAGAAAAATTGTGATTCCAAGGAAAGACTTATTTTTTATACAAATCACAGAGTTCAGCTTCATACTTTTCCCCTTAAGGCACCAGCCATTTCCTGCAGCCAAATATTCATTCTGTCTATACTGTTACTGCCTCACTTACTGATGAATTTGCCTTGGAGCCACCCAGAAAATCATGAAATGTCTGAACCTAAAATATTTGACTCTTAAGAGCTAAGCATCTTGTAAAAACATGGTATTTTTTCTTTGAGCATTTCATACATGTGTATAACATATTTGAATCCACCCACACTCTTCCTCATGAGCCAGGCATCTTTAAAAGTCAAGCCTGAGGAGGAGGTTGGTTTATTTCCATTGCCCAAAGAGCACACTGTTTTAAAATGATGAGGTGATTGTGGTTTGTAGAAATATGTCACCCAAGTGTTCGTGTTGAGCATCATTCCTGAAATAACTATTGAGAGCTGTCCTTTGAAGAGAAGCAGCTGCTTGGATGTCTGTGATGCTGTCTTCTACACACAGCACTTTCACTGTGGTGCAAGCAGTATCCTTTCTGTCCTGTTCAGCAAAATATGATCACCACGTGGAAGCCCTTAAGTTTTCAAAAATATTGCTTAACAAACAAAACACACAGTGGTACAGCAAGGGACCTGTATATTTTTGAAGTTGATTGAAAATACTGATTTATGTTTGTGTTTTGATTGCTTACATCTTGGCCTAAATTTTAAATGGCATTATTTTTGTTTCCCTTCCCAGTCCTATAGAGGCTGGGGAATCTAGCTAAGTGGTAGAATATTTGCCTGTGTATGCAAGGCCTGGCCCTGAAAAACAAAAAGCCAAACCTTCTTTGAGAAGACAGAGTTAAGTGTATTGAGTATATTGTTTAAATGTGATGAAATACTTTGCAGTGAAAGACTTTTTAAAAATGATATTTGACATTCGAATGTCATCTTGCTAATATTTACTTATAATATAGACATTAATTTCAAGGTTCAAATTATAGAAATATGGCAATAAAATTCTAAGTTCCTTTGTAATTATTTTGTTTCATTAGCATTAATGTGCTGTGAAAGTCAATGGTATTCAAAGATATAGAAACATGAAGACGCTCTATGTCTGTCTTAAAAAGTTCTTATTCTTTCAGGGAGCAAGCTTCATTCGCTGCATCAAACCCAACTTAAAGATGACAAGTCACCATTTTGAAGGTGCCCAAATTCTGTCTCAACTTCAGTGTTCAGGTATTTCCATATTTTCATAGCCTCTCATAATGTCTTCAGACTACAGCTCACCACCCCTTAATTCTAAGCAAAGCACAGGAAGCGGATACCTTGAGCAGCATCGCCCTCTAGTTTTTGTGGAGTAATTAGGCTTTATAAAAAACTAGTTCCTCCAAACCCGGATCTCTACACAGTCCACAACAGTCCTCATTTCCCACACAACTGGGTTAAGGGGGGGGAGGGTTTAGTGTCCTTGCTTCTCCACCGTTTTTTTTTAAGGGAGGGGGGGAAATCAAAACAGGATGAAGCCCTAGGGCTCTGCGGCACATTCATGAACTTGATTAATCTGTCACTTCGAGTCCTGGCTTTGCTCAGCTGCAGAAGCCCTCAGGCGCTGACACTCAGTGCCCACGCGTCCCAGCCATAGCTGCCGCCTTCAGCTCAGGCCCTGATGCCTCTCAAACCAGGCTGTTCTCTGACCTTATTCTGGTCCTGTCAGAGGCCGATTTACAGCGAGGCGAAGGGCTCTGTAAGCAAACTCTTTTCAGAGCTCTGCACTTAATTTTGTATTAAGGAATCCCTCCCCAGAGGAGGCAAGCTTCAGTTTTCCTAACATCTGGATCTATTTCTGACTCTTCTCTGTAAATTTTAGCAGTTAGGAATTTAATCCAGCACTTTGTCTATAGAAAGCTGGTAGGCCAGCCAGGTTGGCACCGCTTAAATTCATGATCACTGACCTTTGGGGCTCTCAAACCTCTCCTGTCGGGTTTGCCTGGTTCCACATACTTCTGTTCTCTGCAGAACCAGCCAGATCGCCCCCTCCCCCCCAGCCCTCCTTGCGCTCTTTAGAGATCTGCAGGCAGATGGCCTCTTGCTAAAGCCTACAAGCTTCACCTGGATGCTGTCAAGCACTGCTGCCTGTCTGCGCACCCTTCACCAGCTTCGGGCCTGTTAAAAGCAGTCATCTCCTGTCCCTGGAGTAGTCCCTTCCTGCCTCACATGAGTCTGCTGCAGTGCTGATTAAGTGCTGGGCCAGGCCTCATGGGACTAAGCGCTCCCATTTTCACAAATCACGCTAGTCTCTCTGCTGTCACTCACATTGCTTCCCAGGTTTTCCTTTTCTCTCGTTTTTCTCTGTGCTACTGTTATTTTGATTTCTCTGCCCATGGCTTTCCATTTCTCCATAATCCCTAGGGTTACCCTGTATGGTAACCAGGAGATTGATACTGTGACCTCTTAAGCATTTGAAATGTGGCTGGTGGGACTTGATAGAAGTGATTTTTAAATCTTATTTCGTACTAAACTGTAAACAGCTATGTGTGCCTAGTGCGGCTAAGGACCTGTGGCTAGTGACTGCCCTGCTGGGTAATGCAGACATGTTCTCTCTCCCAGGCACTGTGATCTCTTGCACAGTAACTGCTGCCGATGCCTCCTCCCACCTTCTTGCTGCAGTTGCCCATGTGTCTGTTTTGCATCTGCTTAGTGCATTGTAGACATGACTGTTGCGCTGCTCTGACTTCTCACAGCTCACAGTGCTCTGATGGCTCCTGATGAGTACTGGGGTGGAGAGTGCCATCCTGGTGCTGTCCTCTGGCCTGGCTCCCCTCTTTCCACTCTCTTCTGTCTGCTCCAGCCACACAGATTTGCTCTTAGTGTCCCATTCCCTCGCATTGCAGGGTCTAGGTACATGCTGCCTCCCTGTCGGGAATCTCTCCTTCATCCTCCTTATGTCTGCCTAGTAACTACTTTCTGTGCAAGCCAGCCTTGATCCTGGTTCCAAAAGGGGCTTCCTCTGTTCATGGTGCTGAGCCCTGGCATTTTCACTTTACAGCCACAGTTACAGATTTTATATATACTTCATGAGACTGATGAACTGTCTAGTGTGTACTCAGACTGCTAGTATAATTATTATGTACATCTATGTACATATGTATTATATATTATATGTAATTATTTAAAGTTTCACTTTAGGAACTGTGTTTTGACTTCCTTAAAATCCTAGTCTTTCTAATGTGTATTAAACTAATTCATCACTGAATGGAATGCACAGTCTCTCAGATACAAAAATTTATTTGTGATTAATTTTAAGCAAGTACTGGAAAGTCAACTAATATTTTTCTGCATATACTAGAGACTCTTTTTGCACAATAACTGCATTTATTGAAACCCTTCACATATACAGTGTAGAGAAGTTCAGTTCTAGCATGCAGGTGTTCCTTAACTGATACATTTTGTATACTGTCTTTAAGGTGATTTTCATTATCTTGAACTTTACTTTTTTCTTTTTTCCTTTTTTTTTTTTTTAGCATAATGTACTTATCTCCAAGTGAGCATCTAGCACATGTAGCTACAGTTGTGTGTTTAGATTAGCAGAGCATAAGATTACTGGTGGGTTAGTGGGATTCCTCCTTCATCCAGAGTCTATTTTAACATGGTTGGCTAAGTTGTAGTTTAACAGGTGACACAATTTCATTGTCAGCAACTGTGACGATGCTAACTAAACTTTACTCCCCCCCCCCACTAGCAGATCTGAGAACTAAATCTTGTTCTGGCTGTTCATGAGTTTGAAGCCAGCCTGGTTACATAGCCAAGAGCTAGGGCTGTTGCTCAATCCAGTGGTGAAATACTTGTTTTTAGCATATGCAGAGCCCTGGTTCAGTCCTCAGAACTGCAAGGAAAAAAAAATAATGGTTTTCATGTGTTGATTTAATCAGTATACATTATGTCTTAGATATGTTTTTGTGTTGGTTAGATAAATCCCAGGTCCCTAATCAATTTATTATTTTATGAATGTAAAGCAATTTTAATGAAATGGATCTTTATTCCTGTTTTTTTGGCTTGTTTGTTTTTCTGTTGTAAGCAGTGACTGTGGATATCTGGACAATCTCTACATGTCTTTGTCCATAAGTGAGAAAATTGTAATTTAGATTCATAAAAGTAGAAATTATACAAAAGATAAATGTTTCCAAGTTACCATCTAAAGCTATTGGCTTGGTGTACTTTCTCACTGAGTTTCATTCCTTTTGTAGTCCCATAGGCTAGTAGTGTTCAATCTGTATAGGAGGGCTGTCTTTCCTAGATTATTTTATAATTAAAAATACATTTATTAAAATTATATTCTATTTAATTTGTCCAACTGGATTCATTTTGGCATAAGGAATAAAGAAAGGGTATATTATCACTTTTGTTTTCTATATATGCTACTCATATTTCTATTTTTACCACTCCTAATTTCTTTAATATTGACGTAATAGTTATATCTTAGTCATTTAAAAATAGTTGCCATTAGAGTCAAATAAGCACTTATACTAATGCAGTTACCAAAATGGCCATTCATTACAGTAATTTTTACTTGGATTTTGCTTTTGTGGTGTTAGAGATGCAACCCAGGGACTCCTGAACACGAGATGTGTGCCCTACCACTGGGTCACATTCCTGGCTCCCAGCATAGTATTTTTTTTATTGAATAATCCTATTACCTGTTGACTTGTATGACCCTGTGTCTAAACACCGAGTCTGAGTGTGTGAAAGCTGTTGAGCTTTATTTCCCTCTGTGATAATTAAGATGTATATTCTACTTTACATTTCTTTTTTTTTCCTTCTTTATTTTGTATTTATCAAAAAAAAAACAGTAAAAAGAATTTAAAATGCAGAAGAGTTAACAATAACTATACAGAGGATAAGAATCATAAGCATGGCTTATCAAGGGTAGAAATACAACATTTCTATTTAGGCTTTTTTATTTTGAGAATATTAATCTAAGATACTCTCCTAGTTTGCTTTCTATTTTTATGGTTAAGACAATGACTAAAAGAAGCTTGAAAAAAGAAAAGGATTATTTCATCTTGCAGTCCAGTCATGCTGCGTCACTGAAGGAAGTCAGGGGCTGGAACTCTGGTGGGAACTTGGAGGCAGAAACTGCAGCACAGACTCAGGAACACTTTACTGGCTTTTTCAACCACCTTTCTTATACAATCCAAGACCCCCAGACCACCTGCCGGGAATGGCACCATCCACAATGGGCTGGGCCTCCGGTATCAATCATTAAGCAAGAAAAGGCCTCACAGATTTGCCCATAGGCCAGTTGAAACAGTTTTCTCAACTGATCTTACCCCTTCCCAGATGACTTAAGTTTGTTACAAGTTGACAAAAACACCAATCAGCACTGAAACTTTTACTAAAATTACCATCTAGTGAATATCAGGACAATGTAGGGAAGCTGAGAGAAGGCAGATTTTCTTCTTTTGTAACTCTTGTGTTGTCTTCTGTCAACCCTGACCAGAAAAGCTTAGATTGTCCATTTATTAGGGCTAAATTAATAATTTAGATTTATCCTCTTGACTCAACTTCCTAACCAATAGATTAGTTTCTTTGAGAGGTTAGTAGAAGATGTCCGATTTTGAGGCTGGGGCTAGAATTTAGGGCCTTGGGCATGCAAGGGTAGTGTTCTCCTTGGGAGCTATAGTCTCAAACTGGTAGAAGGGTGTGTGTGTGTTTGTGTGTGTGTGTATGTGTGTGTGTGTGTGAGAGAGAGAGAGAGAGAGAGTTATAATACACATAATGTTTAAATAATAATTTCTCTTTTGCTTTATATTAGTTCTTGGGAAAATGTAGAAATGGAAAGAGCAGCCAAATGCAGGGTTTTGCTTTATATGCTTTTACTTGTGAACTTTACAAAAAGATAGAAATAATACTGGAGCCTTCTAGATGGGCTGTTTCAGAGAAATGGTGATTGTAAATGGGATTTTATTATGGTTGTCTTAAGCGATAAATAAGTTGGGGGCATACTGACTAGAGGTGTATTTCCTATATAGTACCTCACTGCAGATACTCTCCCTATACAGTGTCCTTTCATAAATGTTCACTTGTAAAATTAGTGAGTCACTCACATGTTACCCTATGTGTCTGTATTGTGACTGGAAATTATTTGTGCTCATGTGTCTAGGTATGGTGTCTGTGTTGGACTTAATGCAAGGAGGCTTCCCTTCAAGAGCTTCATTTCATGAACTCTATAATATGTACAAAAAGTACATGCCAGATAAACTTGCAAGATTGGATCCAAGGTTATTTTGTAAGGTATAAATGCTGCTTCAATACAAATTTCGTAGCAACAAATCTTTCCTTTTAGTTTCTAGTTGGAACTCAACTTTTAAAACGTGTTTTTCAGGCTCTTTTTAAAGCTTTGGGATTAAATGAAGTTGACTACAAGTTTGGGTTGACAAAAGTATTTTTCAGACCTGGCAAGGTAAATATGTATTTATTTTAAACTTTTGCATATGGTAGTTGGGCTTGGTATGTATTTTCTTAGTTATTAGTGATTAATGTTAATACTCTATTGCATATAACAGTGTGAAATTATGTTTCTATTTACACAGTTTTTCTATTTGAAGGTGTTTCATATTTGGAGTTTAAATTTTAGTTTTAATCAGTATTGGAATCATAGCATTGTTGAATTTTTTTCTTAAATGAAGAATAACCAAATATCTCTAACATTTAAAATAAGTTGAAAGCATTTCTAGAATATTTTAATTTGGGGGCCAGTTAGATAGCTCAGCATGTAACCCACGATGGCCTGGAATTCTCTAATTGTCCCAGACTCCTACCTGCTGGCATTATAAACATGTACTGCCTTGCTTGGTAGAGTTTCATAGTATGTTGAAGTCTTCATTGTCAGAGAGTTTCACTAGAGTGTGGAAGCTATATAAGGCATATGAAATTGGACTGGAGTTTGTACTGAATGTTGTCAAAGTTTACAGTGAAGGAATCTATAAACACTACATGTATTAGGTTGTATTTTTTGACTAACATAGTACTGCCATTGAGATATTCATTGACTGTAGAATTCTTCATAGCTAACTGTATTCTGTAAACAAACAACTAAGGCTGTATAATATTTCCACATTTCTAACATTTAAAATACCGACTTAATTATTATATCCTTATAATTGTAAACATAATTGTTATTGCAGCTTAATAACCACTTATGCTAGTCAACTATCTCTAGTGTCTTGAGGATAAGTTAATGATAATAAATCTGACTTCACATTTTTGAGACTAGATGAAAATGTGTGTTTGTACTACTACTGTGGGTTTTTCTCTGTGGTATCTCTGTCACAAAACCCATACTGTTTCTTATGAAAAATTAAGAGAAAATGAAAATATAGATATTCATAATTGTCTTGGCTTTACTTATTGTTGCATATCATAATTTCAACATCTCTACTGTTATAGAGGTATAGAACCTATTTAATTAATAGGTGGATAGAGAAAGAACTTGGATTATTTGCCTCCAGACAGATTAAAAGGTGTTGGCAAAAGCTTAAAGCAAGCAGATTCAGAGCTGTGTAGTCTTGCTATGCCTTTAAAGTCTTTATGATTACAAAACTTTTTCATTGACTGGCATATGACACCTTTAATACATCAGTGTGATAATTCGTGAGTAATGAAAACAATTCTGAAATTTGGTGGTAAACCAAAATAATACATTTTATTCATTAGCAGCCAAATATCTATTGCATTTGTGTGTTCTGTTTCTTGTTGCAATTTCTTATTTTTGTCTAAAATGAGCGTGGGTGTTGGGAGAGACAATACTTTCAGTGGCTCTCCTGTTATAGATGACCTTTACTGTTAAGAGCTGTGTATGTGTCTGAGAATTGGCTCAGACATGTTGGTCCTTTTCAACATTTTCCTTCAATATCTCTGCCAATCCTCTGTAATTAGTCATTGGGGAGTTTTTTCTTTTCCTGTTTTTCTGCTGCCTAGGAATAAGTAACCTTCCTATGCTCCAAAAAAATTGCTAAAGGACAAAATAAAAGAGTCATGAAATATGGCCAGACTTAATGTCTCCTCGTTACTATGTTAAGATGTCTGTCCTTAGAGTTGGCTTTATGATTTTTTTAGGAAGTTAGATTTGGGATTTGAAATTCATATATTTTATTTTCTCTCTATTTGAATACGTTTACCCTTCAATGCTGACATCAAGTTGTCTTACTTCTAGTTTGCAGAATTTGATCAGATTATGAAGTCTGACCCTGATCACTTAGCAGAGTTGGTAAAAAGAGTCAATCTTTGGCTAATCTGCAGTCGCTGGAAGAAAGTTCAGTGGTGTTCACTCTCAGTCATCAAACGTAAGTTTCTCTGTTATTTTCTAAGTAAAATATAAACATTTCTTATGGGCTCAGTTTTTTCAGCTTTATATACAGTACATTTTGGAGGAAAGTATATGTTATCAAACTATCATGCCACATCTCCCACTTGTGGACTGTATTGTGAAGACACACCATGACCATTTACCAGGTAGAATCTGTGCAAAATGTTAATTGGGAAACTCTAAAAAGAAAATCTAAGTTTCAAGAATGCTAGGAAATTCTAGATTCCAGCAGCTGAAAAACTCCTTTACTGTAGGAGTCCACACCTAAAATGTTCTGTGTGAATTTTCAGAAGGAAGTAAACTGTGTTTTCTAAACTCATTTAGCAGGTTAACTTTTAAAAAGCACATAATAGTTAATAGAACATTTAATAGAAATATGGCCTAGGACAGTTTGGTAATAGAAATGTTACATTACTACAGAATATATTTGAAATATAATGCTTGCTGCATCAATCATTTCTAAAATTATTTTTAAGAAGTTAAAGAAATGTTAGATTTCCTGAGTCTGATGGCTGGAATAACATATTCATCAAGATTTGATGAGATTTGTTTTGTGGAAATGAGTGAATTTTTGATTTATGTCCTACTTAAACCAAAATTTTTCTGTCATTTTATTTTTATCTTACACATAGTGAAAAACAAAATAAAATATCGAGCTGAAGCATGCATTAAAATGCAGAAAACCATTCGAATGTGGCTTTGCAAAAGGAGACACAA
Organism: Sigmodon hispidus; assembly: GCA_004025045.1. NCBI lineage: Eukaryota > Metazoa > Chordata > Mammalia > Rodentia > Cricetidae > Sigmodon > Sigmodon hispidus. The sequence continues at coordinate 41,910 of PVIH01002813.1, forward strand.
ACCACGGTAAGACGAAGAGTGTCTAAGATCTATACAGCCCTACAGTATAAGATGGCACTGTAGTCATAATGAAGAGCAGTTGGGTTCAGTTTTCTTTGCAAATAGCTTGCTTGTGCTCTGTGTTCAGAATCAGCTCATTTATTACTTAGCTTGGAGTCTACCAGAGGGTTTGCATGGCTGGCAGAAGTGTGAACCCTAAAAGGTTGGAAGGAAAGTCTGAAAGAGACAGTTATTCTGGTTACTTTATGATCTGAGTTTCTTGATGATGCCAAGTTAGATGATGCTTTGGAAGATACTCAATAGCCTGGTCATACTTTTCAGGAATGCTCATAAAATAATCTTGTTTTGTTTGTGTATCATTTCATTGCATATATTTCATTTTTATTTTATTTAGAATTTGTATTACCAAGTTACTTTTTTAAGCTTTGAAAGTTTGAATAGCTATTGATACCACAGCTTTCCAAAGAGATGTTGGATCCTTTGAGTTTTATAATTCAAATCCTCATTTTTCAGTCTAAGTATAGACAGCCTCAATCTTATTGACAGCCATCAATACTGTTCATAAGTATGTTTGATTCTTTTTGTAATGAGAGACCTGAACAGACTATTAAACAGTACTTAGACAGATGTAACCTGCCCGTTTAACCTCAGTGTTCACTTTCTACTGATGAGAATCCTCCCTAGAACATTAGCTTGTCAGGTAAATATCTGATGGAGTCTTGCTGTTGCAGCATTGATGGCCTGGTTAAGGTGGGCACACTGAAGAAACGACTTGATAAGTTTAATGAAGTAGTAAGTGCATTGAAAGATGGAAAGCCGGAGGTGAACAGACAGATCAAAGATCTTGAAATTTCTATTGATGCTTTGATGGCCAAAATTAAGGTGGGTAATTTTAATTCAGTTTACTTTAGCTTTTTGTATAATTTGCTTTTTTCTTTTTGTTATTGCTATTGAACTTATGTAGGAAAATATCCTTATTTATTCAAGATATAAAATATTAGTAAGTGAATACTCACATTTATCTTTTCTTAATATTTGAAAATTTTTGTATTGAAAAGATAAATACTATTTATGGGATTTTTATGTTAGGAAAAATGTACCCTCTAGAGAGTAACAACAATACTAAACTTTGCTCTTAAGCTCTTACCGTCATGATGCAGAGAGAGTTAATATGAATTGTTTATGCTTTTCTAATTTCCAAAATCAGTTTTTATCCTTTTGTATTTATTATTCTTTCTGGTGGTGCTGGGAATTGAACCAAGTGCATTGAGTATGGCCAGCAGATGCTCTTCCACTGAGCTACATTCTCAGGCCCCAGAGATGAAACTGTTAAATTATAAAAGTAATATGTCATTGTTGAAAATGGAAAGAAAATCACCCCATCTCTTTTTTAGCTCCACACTAAGCACTCAGATAATATATGTTTGTATTTCCTTTACAGTCATATTTTGCATGCACACATTTTTACATAGTGCTTTGTCATATTAAAGCATGTCATTTTGCATCACTGCTGTTAGGTTACATGATTTGGTGTGGTTAACACTTTACCTCCATAATTTACTTAGCAATTTTAAAAGCAGCAATTAATTTTCTACATTTTAAATAAAAAGTGGGGCTATTTTTGGTTTTATTTTCAATTGTTTAATTATTAATTGACAAAATATTTTCTAGAATGCTTGTTATTGTATTTCATCTTTTTCAATTTCCTCAATTATATGTTAGGGTTTTATAGGCTTTTCTCAGGTATGTAGTGGGATTTAGGCATTATTAAGGAAGCTTAGAGTACTGCTTTTGAGTATTAGGACTCTTATGGGGACATGGACAGAATTGATTGAGACCCAGGGAACATTGACTTTTTGTTTTGTTTTGTTTAGTGTTTTTGGCATGGGACAGTTTTATTTAAAAAAAATTGTCTTAAGGTTCAACTTATATTATAAATGTTTATATACCCCTCAATAAATATTAATCCTTTATATAATATATTACAAATAAATATTTATGCAATGTCTGGTGGTTAACGTGGGGCATGAACCCACGACCCTGAGATTAAGAGTGTCCTGCTCTACAGGTAACACTCAGAAGTCAATGCACTTCAACTTTTTGTAGTTCCTGTAGAGAGGATTAAATACTAGAGAGAGAGAGCAGCAAAGCCTACCAAGAAAAGGATGAATATGCTGCAGTAGATTTAGCTGATTTTACAGATCAAAGATGAGTCTGGGTTATGAGGTCATCATCATCAATCAAAATTAACCAGGAGAATCATCAAATAGGGTTACATGTAATTTCCCAGCTGTTCCTTATAATTGAATGCTATAAGAAAAGTAAGCAAACTTGGGCTTAATTAGATAGTCATTCCTTAAAAATATTTTAAAGCTGCATTTATATAATGATGTTCACAGCATGCGACCGATATTGATGGCTTGTTTGATAAAAGCCTAGAGCAAGGTATTTATATGTAAAGATAGTGTTCAAAGAATATGTAAATAGCTGGACATGGTGGTAGACACCTGTAATCCTAGTGTTTGTGAGGTCCTCAGCTCCAAGGCTATTTCAAAGTTACCCTGGGCTATGTGAAACTATTTCAAAAAAGATATAAACATGGATTTGTTGGTCAGTTTTTCCAGCTGTTTATATGAATCTTAGAATTATTATTTTATGTGAAAACCCACAAAACATTGAATTTATCATTGTAACCATTTTTAAGTGTACAGTTCAGTAGTGTTACGCATATGCATATTATGCAGAGGACATAACTTCTGAAGTACGTGGTCATCATTTGTCTTTTCAAGTCCACCATGATGACCCGGGAACAAATACAGAAAGAGTATGATGCGCTAGTTAAAAGCTCAGAAGAGCTCCTCAGTGCACTGCAGAAAAAGAAACAGCAAGAAGAGGAGGCAGAGAGGCTGAGGCGCATTCAAGAGGAGATGGAGAAAGAAAGGAAGAGGCGTGAGGAAGATGAACAACGCCGGCGGAAGGAGGAGGAGGAGAGGCGGATGTAAGGCTCTGTTCTGACCTGACACCTACAGGCTGAAGGATGATGGCTGCTCTAACACTGTAGTCCTACTTATATCAGATGATTATCAGTTATTTGTTTACTTATATTTTTTTTGTGACAGGGATTCAGAGAGTAGCCCAGGCTGGCCTGGAACTCTGATTCTCCTGCTACAGCTTTCTGAATGTTATACTTACACACAATCATGCCCGTTACAAATTGAACAATTTTAGAATGAATTTGAAAAAAATTAATGTTCATTTTATATAGTTATGTGAAGATGTTATCTCCAGATTGGATAGTCCTAATCTGCAAATCTAAAAACTGAGAAAATTTAATGTCCGAATATTTTTAAATTACATTTATGTGTGTATATGTGTGTGTGTCAGAGAGTAACTTGTGGAATCTGGTTCTTTCCTTCACCCCACGTGGGTTTTTAGAATGGATAATATCAGTCTTGGTGACAAGTGCCTTTATCTTATGAGCCATCTTGTTTGCCCTAAAGCATGAAACTTTTTTGAGTGAGTCATAGCACACAAACATAATTTAATATAATCTGTCTTTATCTTATTGTTTACTTTTAGAGACAGGGTCTTCTAGCACTGGCTGACCTACATTTTGCTATAGAAATAAGAATGACCTCAAACTTATGGCAATCTTTACCACTGCCTCCCAGTGCTGTGTTTATGAGCATGAGCCACCCTGCTCCAGAGTTTTTATTTTGTTTTATATTAATGGGAGCATTTGATACTAACATACATGTGTAGTGTGCGTTTGATGTAGCCGCCCACTCCTTTTCTCCTCCTCCCTACCCCTTCACCTGGCAAACACACTTCAGCATTTCTAGAAATCACCATTCGACTTTCAGGTAGAGGTCTCTCTTTTTCTTAAGTTTCCTCATAAGAAAGAACATGGTTCCAGTGTTTCCTGGATTATTTCACTTAACATGGTGCTCTCCACTTCCATCCATTTTGCTGTAAATGGCAGGATTTCATTCTTCATCCTATCCTGTGCTCCTGGGCTGATTCTATATTCTAGCTATTGTGAATACTTGCTTCTATAAACATATGCATGCAGGAAGCCTGTTTACACCACCTTCACTTCCTTGGGCTGTGAACTCATCTTTACAAGTTAATCTAGAAGAGCTTTACATTATGGTAAAGGATGATTGTATTTGCTTTAGTTAAGAATTATCTAGGGAAGTTAAACCTTGTAATATTTGAACCAAATTGATGATACGTGGTCTGAGGCTGGCTTAGGGTCATCATGCTCTCTGATGCTTGTTCACTTATAGCTTGTTTGTCGTTTGAAAGATCTTTCATAGTTAAACTTTTGAAGAATTTTTTTTCTCTCGTTTTTAGGAAACTTGAGATGGAAGCTAAGAGGAAACAAGAAGAGGAGGAGAGGAAGAAGAGGGAAGACGATGAGAAACGAATCCAGGTTCGTGCTTATTGGACTGCATTTCTACCAACTAGAATCCACAAGTAATGAAAACACTGGAGCAAACCCGAGTAGCCATTGCGGGTTTATCCCAGGGGTTAACATCCAGTTCATAGGGAAATGTGAGGCGGGGCTTGGGTTCTAGGGAAGTGAATTCAAATCCCGATTTTGTCACTAACACACATACTGACATTGTATGTCACAATGAATTTCTCTTTAAGAGAGGGGGCGATCAATAATAGTTATACTAAATGAGTTATGACATGTTAAAGCTTGTAGAACAATTCCTACTTCAGTAAACATTAGTATTGTTACTATATTGAGGGGAAATTCAGTTAAGCAGTCACTTAAAATGTAACTTGAGGAAGCGGAAAACATTATGTTTGCTGAGGTAAGTGAGGGTCAGGAAGACAAATACATATGTCTAGGTGGGACTTCATGTGGGTTCAGGCCAGTAAACTAGAAAGGGGCCATGAGACAGAGACATGAGAAAAAGTGATTTCAAGGGATAGGGGAAGACAATAGAAGAAAGTGTGAGGGAGAATACAGGGGGAGAGGGTGCAGGGGTACAGGGGCGGAGATGAAGTAAGGATGGAGAAGGCAACCCGAATGAAATATGCATAAAAATCCCACATGGAAATCTAGTACTTCATAGTAATAAAAGCTAATCAAAGCAAAAGAGGGTATTAATTTGAGAGTGGGAGAGACATGGGAGGGGTCAGAAGGAGGAACCATAGAAAGGTCTGGAGGGAGGAAAGGCCAAGGAGAAGTGATGTAATAATATTTTAATTAAGTGTATTTTAAAAGTTAAAAATTTGCATTTTTGCATACATACAACACACACATTCACCTGCACATATGCATGCACACACAACACACATGTATGTACACACACATGTGCTCCTGAGCATATGTATGCACACATGAACACACACACACACACACACACACACACACCAGAAGAGGACAGATAATTTATTTGATTGGATTTTTTTTATAAATAGCAATTATTACTTGTTCCCAGTCAGAACGGTCTGTGTATTTGAGGGCAATTTATTTTTTCAAGTGAAAAAAGAAAAAGATCTCCTCAAAACATAAAATAAAATTTGTTTTTACTTTACTCACTAAATAACCCACCATCGGCAACTGTTTAGCCTTCTTAGTACAAGATTTTCTGTGAAATCAACTGCACTTCAGGCTATGGACAAACTTTAAAAGTGTCATTTTTGATTCATAGAGTCCTCTTCTGAATTCCATTTTGTTTCCTACCTAATAAAATAAAGTTTTTTTGTTTTAAAAAAATTAAAAATTTGCTTCTTAAAAAATAACTTGTGTTTTACAGCATTATTTTATCACTATAGATACTAGTATAAATGAGTTAGGCTTAAGATAGTCCTCAACTCTCACTTTTTAAAAAAAATTTGTTTTACTTTTTGAGACAGGGTTTCTCTGTGCCATCCTGGCTGTCCTAGAACTGCTTTGTATGCCAGGCTGGCCTCAAACTCATAGATCTGCCTGCCTCTGTCTCCTAAGTGCTGGGAGGGATTAAAGGCCTGCACCACTGTTACCTGACCCTCAGCTCCCAGTTTTTAAAGAGCCCTGTCTGAGAATGATTGATCATGTTTCTCTTGTCTGGCTTTCATAGTAAATGCTTGCAAGTGTGGTGGTATCATTCAGTCCTGTATCCACTGCATATGTGTTCTTGTTAGCACCAGATGCTCATGTGGCCCTGGGGATGCTCATGCTGTGGTCACAGAATGGCAGAGCCACGCAACTTCATTTGGCTTTGGTGGTGGAGGCAACCCTGTAAGAGAGACTTGTGTTTATGCAATTTCTGTTAGTAGAGAATCTGGCCTGGGCCACTAAGCTTTCCTTTTATTTGAAGTAATAATTTTGAGAACAAAGAACTTTTGCTAGGTGTGGCTTTCTGTGCTGCAGGCTGAGGTGGAGGAGCAGCTGGCCAGACAGCGGGAGGAGGAGTCCCAGCAGCAGGCGGTCCTGGCCCAGGAGTGCAGGGACCGGGAGCTGGCCTTACGCATTGCCCAGAATGAGTCTGAGCTCATCAGTGACGAGGTGCAGAGTGACCTGGCACTCAGAAGGTACTGGGGCTCTGGGTCGACTGGAACTTTCTTGAACTTCCTGCTCGCCATTTTTACTTGAAGAGGACTAGGAGAGTCTCAGCTTTTAGTTTTTTTCTTTTTTTTTCTTTTTTTTTTTTTTTTAAACATATTTGAAGTAAAATTAGTTGGATTTACTTTTGTACTCAAATGAATGAAATAATTGATTTTTCCATTTAGTTATTGAGCTGTTAAAGCATAAAACCTTAATTTTCATTTAATGGTTGTTCTAATAAGAATACAATTCAGCTTTAGTCCTAAAGTTTAAGGGTATTATGTACTGAGTAGAAATTTAGTTTCTAAATACTTGTTAAATACTGATATAGAAGTTAGTGACTGTATTCTAATGCAGCTTAATATATATAAAGTAGGGAGGGACTCTTTAGTTTTCTAACATATATTTGAAACAACACACCACATTCTTAATACTTGCAGTGAGGTGCAATTTACCTACCCATACCCCAAAGTAAGAATGATTGTTTTGGTTCCTTAGATGTCTAGGTATTATGGTGGAGTTTGGAGCCCTGTGGAAGTTCTTAATATTTGGCATAAATTTGCAGAACAGTTGATATATCTCATTAAGACTTTTAGAATGTAGAAAGTTATTTATTCATTTTTTAAAGGCAAAACAAATTTGTGAGGGGTATATGCTTTCTATATCCCAAGAGGTGTAAATGGACATGTAATCTTGTTTTTCAGAACAGTAACCTCTAGATGGTACTCAATTGTAACCACTAGATGGCGCTATTTGCTTGTACAAGGAAAAGGCTGTCCCATTAGATTTTATTCAGCCACAAAGACGGTTTTTGTTCATTTGTCATCCCAGGTTTTTCCAGTATGTGATTATCTGAGAAGCTTTGGAGTCTGAATCATATATGAAAGTATATGATATTGTAAATGTGGAGGCTAGGACTGTACATACAAAAGTGGCTATAATAATTACATAAATTATGTATGTGATAGATACATGGCTTTTTACTGTACTAAATGTTTCTTAGTTGCTTTTCCAGCTTAAGTTCCTGTCCAGCAACTTCTAAGTAAGATTTGTTTGTATACACATGTAATATGTTTTTAAATATCATCTTAATCCATTACACTTCTGATGCTTGTTACAAACTGATAACTTCAAATCGCATGAGATTGTAGAGACATCCAAATTTCTATTAACACCAAATCTTACAGCATATCAATGTCTGAACTTTCCAATCTTAATGTATTTGCTCTTTAAATTTTTACTAATTTCATTTATTTATTATTTTGCAATCTTTCCAATGGCTATTTTAAAAACACATTAGAATCTTAATGATCTTATGTAGATTAAATATTACTTATACTTTTAAATCAATGAGTAATTAGAACACAAATTTACACAATCCAGATTTTTACAATTCAGAGCTGGTGGTGATATTAACCAAAACATATTCTTTTCACAGAGCTAATGGAACCCGAACCCAAATGACACCGTATGTCATTTCTCTTCATCTCTTTAAAGATTGGGTTGATTTTTTGAGAAGTAGTTCCCTCCTGGAGTAAATTTTAAATTGCTTTCTTTTATCAAAAGACAACAAAATAATTTTTTCACTCTTTGTTGCCTAGGGAAGTGTTTGGTGCTCAGACATGATAGCTTCTTTTTCCTGCTGTCCCAACTTTAGTTCCAATTGGTCTCATATGTTGTTCATCCACTCATCTTTCTAGCATGTGTGGAAGAGTAAACAAGAAGAATCACATACTTAGTTTTCAGTGTATACAGTGACTAATTCTACTAATATGTGAAATAGGTGTCCATCAGAGGTTTATATGTAATGCTTCTTTTGTTATAAGTTTCCCCACATAGCGAGGCTCTTAATAACCCTGGAAAATAACAGAATATATTGTATACATTTAGGGATATTTAAAAAAAAATTATTTATTTATTATGTATACAGTGTACAGAAGAGGGCACCAGATCTCATCATAGATGGTTGTGAGCCACCATGAGGCTGCTGGAAATCAAATCAGGACCTCTGGAAGAGCAGTCAGTGCTCTTAACCTCTGAGTCATCTCTCCAGCCCATACAACCCAAATTTTAACAGGGTTAAGCTACTTTACTTCTCAGCTGTATCAGACCACAACATCAATAGCAGGTGTTCCATAGACAACAGGGGCTGCATCAACAGCCTTCCTGAAAATACCTGTTAAAGGGAGAAGATAGCTATTCACGATGAAACATTAATTATGATGCCTGTATAGTAGCTATAGAAGACATGATTCACACCTGGGTGTTTCTTCTTACCTAGAGAATCACCATGAATACTACCGCTGAAATACAAACTGATAGGAGACTGTCTCATGAGCTCTAATGCCACAGCATCAATAACAATACTCTTCAGAGTTTCAAGCAAACTAGGCATAATCTCTTCTCAGTTATACAATGTTTGCATCAGCATAAAAGCTGAGCATTAAAAAATAAAATTGTGCAGTAAAACTATGCAGAAATATGTTATTTTTGTGTTCATGCTTCATTTTTATGTGTTTGTCATCTACGTTGGTCTTATGTGGGTCAGAGGACAGTTCCTTTTCAGGACTCTTAAATTCCTGACCCAATATCTCAATAGGCACCAGGGATGCAAACTTGCAGCATCATTATTACCTCTGCACCAACAGAAACAAACGTAGAGTACTTGCTGAGTGGCTACTTTCTGCTCTTCCTGAATTAGAACAACTACTTTATAGTTGTCATGTGAGCTTGTTGAGTCCACACTGCAATTAATGTCTAAGGTGAAATTACAGGCATTTGCAAAGAGCTCAGCACAGTCACAAGGTGAAAGTACCTTGATGTAGGAGCCAAGTTCAGCTCAGTGAACCTCGTATAGTTTGTTAGATTCTGGTGTAAAATACTGGTGAGGGTCAGGGAAGAAGTTGTCTCCTGGTGCTAAGACATTCAGAGACATCTCTATATGATCAACAGACCACATGATAAGAGCTTTGAGAAGGGACTGGACTTCTTTGGAGCCTGCTGTGAATAAACAGATGGAAGGCACTTGATGGTAAAAACAGACACTTTGAGGCAGGGAGACAATAGAATCACAAATATTAAAAAAAAAAACCCTCTACTTTTAGGAAGTGACAAAATTCTGAAAAACTGATAGTATAAGTAGAGATGGATAGTGTAGTGCTGAAAAGATCATTTGTTAGATTACATTTGCATAGTTTATTTTGTGGGCTTTCTCATTACCAGTCAGCTTCTGCAAGTTGAATTTCTTCTACTGTGCTTGCTTTACAGCTCTAGCAATACCAAGTGCTGCCAGTGTTTTACACACACATACACACACACACACACACACACACACACACACACACACACACACACACTCACTCACACATACACTAAATGCAAACCTCTGCCTCTTATTCAGAGTTTCAGCTCTTTGCAGGCATTTAGGAAACTGTACCCACAGTCAATACATCTATTGTTTTAACTGTGATTTTTATTTTTATTGTTTATTGTTATTGAAGTGTTTGTGGTTGCTAGAGCTGGATGGCTAGGACATATATGAAAATGATTAATTCTGAAGGGAAACAGCAAAGGACAGGGATGAAATAAAATTGAGAAAGTGTTAGTTTCCTGAACCCAATGGAACTGTCACTGTGCTTCATAGAATTAAGCAAATGCTGAGGACTGTGAATTTCCACAGTAATTAAAGAAATAGCAGCTTTTAGATGTACTTATCCTTGCAAGATCAGATTACACCAGGTATTATTTCATTTAACAAGTACTTGTATTGATTTTCTTCTTTTCTTTTTTGAATGTAAACTCTGGCTGGGAAGTGAAGATCTCTAGACTATTATTTGAGCATATCGACTTGGTTTACCCCCATGAAGCTTTGTCTAACTGACAAAGATGCACTAAGCATCTTTGGTGCAAAAATCCTTGTACAGCATCTGTATCCTGCCAAGTTTCCTGCATGCATTTAGAGCATGCTATTTATATTCTGCCCATAAAAAAATACCACTGAAACATGGCCCTCATGAAATTTTATCTTAAAGTTTTTACACTGTGATAGAGATATGCTCAAATAATTTTAAACTCCAAGATCTTGGTATGTTTAATGGATAGAATTATGGAAAAGTATGTCATTAATAGATACTTTACAAAGTCAAATGAGTGGTTGCAGTATTGTTAATATTAAAAATTAGGCATAATTTCATATATTTTAAACAATTTATGTGATGTGCCTTATGTATAATTGTGTTATATTATCATTTTTTTCTTGTAGGGAACAAATGGCCAAAGAAATGTCAGAAATTTTGAGTAGGTTAGTGCAGTGTATTTACAGAAATAAGTACTTACTACAAAAATCATATTTTTAAATTTCTTTTTGATTATTTGGACCAGAATCTGTTCTATTAAATATGCTGTGTAACATTTCTGTATGAGAAATCCCATACTAACACAGAAAGAAGCAACATTCTTCTACTCTATGATTCTCACTGAGGACACAGCTGGCATTTTGCATAGGGCAAGTCTTCATTGGTGCTAGGTTGTGCTCAGTCTCATGTCTGAGTACTTTGGACCTCTGGGGGGATGGGAGTGCCACACCTATTTCGGGAGCCACATTGCCTAGCTGAGGGGGATGTAAGCGTGTATCTTAAACATGCATACTAGTTTAAAATCCACTGGTATAAAGTGAATTTCCAGATAAAATAACTTCCCGGTAGTATCTAGTTCATATTTTTTTGGTTGTGAACCTAATGGCTGCACCGTCCCTCTACCCCAAGTTCATAATTTTTTTTAAAAGTAGATTTGAATCAATAATATTTAATCAACTTTAAATTTTCAATATTAATTAGAGTTAGTAGGTCTTAAAAATCAAGTAAATTCTATTACTATTTAATGTTTGTATGATTGTCTTTATGATAAAGTTAATCAGTAGATTATACTTTTGTTTTAGTATGTTAATAATACAGAGATGAGGAGGGGAGCATTTTCATGCATTAAATTAACTTACTACTTCTAACTCCAAATACATTTTTAGCAGGTTTAGTAATATGAATAAAAAGCTAGTGTTATGTTTTATGTAAAAATAATTTGAATTCAGTGTTTTCTTCAGAATGTATCAAAGCATAACACACACATGTATGTACTGGTGTCATGTATATTTGACTACCAAACAATATATTATGTAAGTTGACTTTCTTTTTCAAAACAAAAGAAAGCAGAAAAACTCATAATAATAATTTTCAGTTACTGTCCTGGAAAACATTCTTAAGAGAGTAGGGAGAATTGATTTTTTTCTTTTAGCCACTTTATTGAATGCCAGTTTAGAGATGTAGATAAGAGTATTTTCATGAGTATAAAATAATGTCTTGGTAAGAATAATAGCTCTTGCAGGTACATATCTGAGTTTTTAAACAGTTCCTACTGTGTGCACTCCTTGTACACATAGACATTTTATAAGGACAGATTTACACAGCTATTGTAGTGTTGAGCATATTCCCGCCATATCCCACCCACTCTTATTTTGCCAGTCCCTCCTTTTTCCCCTTTGTCCCCTAGAGAGCTGAACTTCTACTTTCATCTCAAAGGTACATACATGATTTTACTTATAGAAACCAAAAACAATTCTAGACTGACCTAATTAGATTAATGTGACTATTTCCAGTAAGATACATTTTCCTGAAAATCCTGACATAACATGGTTCTGTTGTTGGATGCCTAGGTTTGCTCTAGAGCTCACAGTTGGCGCTTAGGGCTAAGCAGTTAGGAATGAAAAGCTACACACAAACTGTCAGTCATACAGCTTGATAGAAGTACAGATTCTGCAGTAAAACAGAAGTCAGCCATAAGAAAGTTATAATAGTACCTATTATTTATCAATCAGTCTTATGTATATGACAGTTACTGTGTCAAAGAGTTTTAAGTATGTAGTGTGAAATATGAAATTTTTATCACCCAAAATATGCACATAAGCCTTTATAAGAGGAAAAGATACCTTATTTACTTTATTTTAGGTTTAATATTAAAAGTATAGTTTTCATCACCTCAGGAAAAGGTGGTGTATTTTCTTTAAATTTTTTATTCCATCAAAAATAGATTTTTTTTCTCAAATAACATACCGTGATGTGTACCTTACCCTTCCTCTACTCCTCCCGGTTTCTCCCCACCTCCCCTCTCATCTGGATCCTTCCTGTCTCTCATTAGAAAACAAATAGGTTCCTAAGGGGTCATAATAAAATAAATATAATGCAATATAATAAAATAAAACAAAGCAAGCACATTGAATAGGACAAAAAATAAGCAGGAAAAGAGCTCAAGAAAAGGCAAACAAAGGGTGATGTATTTTCAAAGATGGTTTTTCAATGTTAGTCATATTAGTGTCTTTATCTTGGCTGTTTGCTGGGATGGCTATTTTTTTCAAAATGTCAAATGGTGAGAGACTACACACTTGCTTTCAGGTAGCTTGCCTTGATTGTTCTTTTGAAGAGGGAGATTTTCCAGATAGAACATAGTAGGCATGGGGTGGGGCTTTTCTTGTGTGATATCCAAGAGTCAGGGTTTTAGGGCCTCAGTGTTTACTTACCATAACATTTGTGTTCCTTCTTTTTATGTTTTGAAATCTGATGTATCTAACCTCTATTTTGTTGTTGTTACATTGAGCTTAAAATAAATAATGAAGCTTGATTTTTAGTGCCTGCCTCTTGGTCAGTATATTTCTTATTTAAATATGTAAAATTTATGATTACAGAGGTCCTGCTGTACAAGCTACCAAGGCAGCTGCTGGTACCAAGAAACATGATCTTAGTAAATGGAAATATGCAGAACTACGTGATACAATCAATACTTCTTGTGGTAAGTGCATGAAGATGAAGAGGAGGGTAAAGTAAGAAAGTACCTAGATTATGTGGTATGTGATGTGCGTGGGAAAACATACATGTGCATGTATGTGTGCGCAAAGTACCTATGCCAGTGTATTTGTTATTCTTTGTTCTCTTGAAAACAGAGACATAATTTAGTCACAAAATCAAAGAAAAAATATGTATTCTAGTTTCCTTCCTGTTGCTGTGATTAAAATACCCTGACAAAAAAGATGCCACAGGAGAAAGGGTTTATTGTAGCTCACAGTTCCAGGTTACAGTCTATCATAATGAAGGACAAGGAGGCTGAAGCAGTGGTCATATCACAGAAAGAACAAATGCACACCTTGTCCTTGTCTTGCTTGCCTGCTCTTACACAGACCTGGTCCAGACCCAGACAATGCTGCTGACCATGGTGGGCTGTGCCTTCTCACCTCAATTAACAGTCTAGACACTCTGCAGGTGGGCTAGCTTGATCTAGACAGTTCCTCATTGAGACTCTTCTCCCAGGAGATTCTAGATTATCTAAGGTTGACAAAGTTAACCAGTCAGCATGATTATTAAATTAAATGCATTTTGCTCATTTCTTACCTGAGTCACAGAAAATAAAGAAATACAAAATTATGACTTGGGTTATATTAATGACTGGTTCTTCTAATGCTAATTGTAATGGTGAAATATTTGGATATCTGGATCTTTTCTATTAATCCAGAGTAATAAATAATTATGTAACCATTTCTTTTTATCTTGTCTCTTCCCCAGAAGAACAGTTGTATGAGAGACAATATACAGAGCCTTACACAGTCAGGGCCTTGTTTAAACCACAGTGTTTAAGGTCAGGACACTGGCTAGTGATGAGAGCATCCTACCTAGAGCTCTTGCTATATGCTTGTCCTCCCTGAGTACAACATCTTATTAATGTATGTAACTCTTGCTTATATTTGAACACATAGCATTCTTTTAAAAAACCTTTCTGACTCAGTTTCTTCATATAAAAAAACTATTTAGTCTAGAGTTCTTGAATTGAACTAATGATGTAGCATAGTGATAATATGTGAGTAATAATCTGGAAGTTTGAAATATTGTAAAATGTTCATCTTTCACTCAGTCTTTATCTTATACTATAAAAACCAAAACCTGTTTATATATTTATTTATGCTATGGAATAATTGTATCAGATGACTAATTTAGGATATTAATTTTTTCTTTCTATATAATCAATAGATATTGAGCTCCTGGCAGCGTGCAGAGAAGAATTTCACAGGAGACTGAAAGTGTATCATGCTTGGAAATCCAAGAATAAGAAGAGGGATACTGAAACAGAGCAGCGTGCTCCCAAGTCTGTTACTGATTATGGTAAAAACAAATATGTACTTTTCAGTGTTTCAAGTGTGTTATATATAAATGCATGTATCTGTATGAATTTGTAAGCAAAGCAGTCAACATGAATTTCTCATATTGTGATATAGTGAACATGATACAACCATAATTACCTGTCTTATAAGAAATTATAGAATACTGTGTGCATAAACACATGCACATACCCCAGTATTATCTGTGGAGAGTTGGTCATATGTTGGATCCAGTGCCTGGCAGGTTCTGTTTTCAGCATTGCATAAAAGTTCAAACACAAACAAAAATGGGTTACACATGAAAATGTCAAGGTTATTGTGATCGGTTCACTTTGCATTAATATTTTTATATTGCTAGCCAGCATCTTGTTTTTAGTTTTTAAATTTTCTTTATTTTGAAATTGAATCTACTTCAGTGTTTGGAGTAGTTCCTCAAATAACCAAATAGATTTAAAAATATATTTTTAATATAAACGTATCCATCCCTTCTGGTGATTTCCTGGAATATTAGCCTAGAAAAGGAAAGAATTGGTTCTTGTGTTCTCCATAACCATGACAATTGTCCTATACTCAAAAAGGTTCACTGCAAATTTTATTTTATAATACCCTGATTTTTGCCTAGATTCAGAACTTGAGCCAGAAAATGGGTCAGATTAGTGTCGTTACATTGGTGTTCAGGTGGACAGGGCAGCCTCACCAGAGGATGGCAGACTGCCACAGTGGCTCCAATGACCTGTAATATGAGCTAGATCATCAGTTTTTAAACAAGGTTTATTTTTATCTTGTGTATGGGTACTTTCCCTGGATGGATGGATGGATGGGTGTGTGTGTGTGTGTGTGTGTGTGTGTGTGTGTGTGTGTGTGTGTGTGTGTACCACAGATGTTCAGGACAGAGAAGGTAGTGGATCCCCTGGAATTGGAGTTACGGATGCTTCTTATTTTCTATGTGTAGATTGGCATTGAAACTGGGTCCACTCAAAGAGCAGCCAGTGCTCTTAACCACCAAGACATCTTTTCATCTCCAGCTTTTTAAAGTTTAAAGCAGTATTTGGAATTTCATTTTTACCTTGGTACTTTCATACCCTCATAATTTTTCTTAGTTCAGATTAGCATCAAGCTCAACACTTCACCATGTGATTTAGCAATGTATTGAGCTTGAGTTCTTGAGCGTAGTCTCAAATTCTCACTACTTTCCAAGGAAATAAAAGCAATATTTAATAAACTTTAGCTAAATGATAGGGCCTCAGTGTTTCTCAGTTGTTGTAAAGAGTATTGTTAATAAGGGAGACAGTGCTGATTTATGTTCAGGGTTAGCTTTTGCAAAGTAAATTAAAATAGAATGAGGGCATGGGGATCATCTGTAGCTGAGAGACAGTAAGTTTTGATAGTGGAAGCCCCAGTGGACACTGAGTTCAAAACCCTCCTTCAGCGTTTTCTCTGTATTGAAAATGACAGCATGACTCTATGACCTGTTCATGGTTTATGTATTAGGCCTTTGCCACAAGTCATATTTGTTTTGTATATAAAAAATCCACACCTCCACAAGGAAAGCAATAGAGTCTTCTTTTAGCTCTGCTATTCTTTGCTGCAAATGTTTTATGATTAACTTGACATGTTCATTGTCCTGTAAAATGTACACATCTGAGGAGTACACTTCAAAGGAAGGGGGTTCAAAAATATTTCATGGAGTTTGAATCAAAAGTTGCTACTGTTTTTTTTTTCTTCTTAAACAACTTTTGTTCCCAAATGGAGCAAATAACATCTTGCACTGTAAGTACAGTATTAGGTCACGGTAATTTCTTAAGTGTCCTATTCAGGAATAAAAACAAACTTAAAAATGTTATGCAAATACAATAAATATATTAGTTGTGTTCAGAAATTTTGATTATGAGCCATTTCAGAACAAAAATCTACTGCCTGTAAAGTATTTATCATGCTTTTCTCTGTATTTTTCTCATATAAAATTCAGTTTGACACAGAAATGTAGTTGAGAGGAGGGGTGAAAGGCATATAGATACTTCATAGGCCAATGGAGAAAATTCTGTGCTGTGTAATCTTTATATTTAGAAGCAATGGAATTTATTGAAAACATGAAATGAGAACTCTATAACTCACAAAAACAAAATCTGATGTCATTGAGTATAAGAGTAATATATTGATAAACTTTTGTAAATTTCTACAACAGTAAATAAGAAACATTAGTTTTCTTTCCTGGGCTGACTGATCATTCTCTCGTCTATCACACAAAGAAATTTTCATAAGTAATTTTGGACAGTGGCAAATAGCCCAGTGAATATTTATAATTACTTCAAACCATGATTTTGGAAATAATTTAGTTCAAGTTTCTAAAAAAAATGACATAAGAAATTTGAATTTAAGAATTTGAAGGAATAAGAATATATTGAGTGCCTTAAAACAGTAATGTTTATTATTATTAGTTAGGTTTTTATATCCCCAAATTATAAATGAAATGTAATTTAAAAATTTTTGTACTCTTAACCTGTACCTCAAACAGAATTTCATAAAATTAGTTAATTAGGTAGTTTTCTTCCCTCCTTCTCTTCATTTCTTCTTTTCTTCTGTGCTTGCTAAAATGATTTTAAAAATCAGAACCCATGTATGTGTAGACTAGATAGAATATTTGCATTTTGGTTGGTCACCACCTCAGTTGATGAGATGAATTTATAAATTAAAAAGATACTCATTTAACAGCTTTGGCATTGTTATCTCTTCTTCATCATACAATATTTGTTCACAGATTTTGCACCATTTATGACCAATTCACGTAAGTCAATGGGTGGTAACTCATGAGCTAACCGGAAGAGGGGTTAAGATACTTTATAGATACTAACTCTCTGCCAAACACTGTTTTGCTACGTTGTAAGTGGAGTTGTAGAATATTAAAGATGCCTGCCTACATTTAGATATATCTTAAATCAATATATAATAAATTTTCTCAGATCAATCCAAAACACATATGCAGAATAATGATTAAATAAATAATAATATCATTTGCCTTTCATGCATTTAAAACTTGGTGTGTACACCTCTTACAGTAGCAAAATGTTGTCTTCACTTTCCAACTGACCTTCTAGAAGAAAGACTAACTCTTGGGTGCTGGTTGCAGATGCTGCTCTTGATGGTACTTGTGTTTCTGTCCAAAGGGATTTGAGTTCTGTGTAGTGATGTGCACAAATTTAATAATGATATCTGCTAGTAGGAAGAGAGAGTTAACTTTCTGTGATGCACATTTTCTTCCATATTTTAGAAACTCTGGGTCGCCTTTACCCACAGAAGTCCCTAGAGTTGAGCAGTTATATTCATTTTCCAGCTGGTGGTTGACCTGACTTTCCGAAGTGCTTCCTATAATTTATATTTTTGTTTTGTTTGAGGCATCATCTCCTTATGTAGCTATCCCAGATTAGCCCTCAGCCTTCCAAGTGTCAGGGCTTATTTCTTTCTCTCTGACTTTTAAAGTGAACATGGCCGGAGGAAAGCAAGTTTATAGTTTCAAGATTTTAATATCTGATGGTTTTGACTTCACTTCACTCTTTTTTAATAACATTTAAATCTCTTATTACTAGAAAAGGTTATCAAAAAGCTTAGTTTCTTAATTCTACTCAGCATATTAACTTCAGGAGGAAGTTATTTTAGAAAATAAGTTAATGAATAGAGACTGTCAATGCCTTAGTAAATTTCTAATCATCCACTCACTACCCAGAAGGGTTGGTGTTTTCAAATTGATGATTTTATTTTTGAGGTGGGAAGTCTTCCTCTGTAACTTGGTTGATCTAAAGCCAATGCTTTTAAACTTCAAGTGTGATCACTGAGTTGCCAAGTACAATGGACAGAACAGGAACAAGATAACAAAACCATCTCTATTTCTATGCTGAAGGCCATGTGGGTCCAAATGTCTCTAAGAAAACTGTAGCTGTGTGTGGTCTCCTTATGTGCTTTTTTGCTTTTTCTGACTTGCAAATAAATAGATCTAACTTTCCATAAGCTGTCGCTGTTTCTTGGGGCAAAAACTAGAACAGGAGTGTTTTCATTCTTTTGATGTTTTTGCACATTCTTAGAAAAGCCACGTGGCTGTTTGTTGGTTTTATGTATTGAATACTCTTTCATGGGTGCTTTTTGATTTTCATATTGAGGTTTTTAGAACTAGTAAATTGTTGTTCTACTTTTAAAGCTAAGATATAAAGCATATGAACAATCTCAGACTTATGCTGCTCAGGATGTAAAGCCATTAGGAATGTGTTTATATTTGTGCATTAAATAAAAGGCCAGTCATTCCATACTGAATTGAGCAAGGGTTAGGACTAGTAAAAAAAGGAAGAGTTTTTTTTTTCTACTGGCAAGAAAACCCATGTAGGATATACTTTTTACTTATTTCAGTAAGAGAAATCTTATCTCAAATATTTCTGAAGAAAGGGCCATACTAACGATTACAGGTAGGGTTGGGGGGGGCATGTTTCTCTAAATGCTGTTTTCTGTGCTATGTTGGCCTCTTAAAAACCCAAAGTGGGAAAAAGGGAAACATTTGGAATAGATTTCTCTTTTTGAGAAAAATTTAATTAAATGGACAAGTCTTTCTAATTTTAAAATACTATTTACTTAGTTTTAAGTAGTCAAATATAAGTTATTCTTCAACTTCAACTTGAAATCCTGTAGAAAAAATACTAGACTGCTTGCCTGCTATGTGAATTAATTTGGGGTTACTGATAAGTCATTCGGTGGAATCTGGTAAGGGTTTTGTTGCCTCTGGTGGTGGTGGTGGTGGTGGTGGCGGCAGTGACACTCCTGTGTGTGTACACAATGCTTTAGCATGTGTACCATGTATTACACAATGATTGAGTGTCTGTACTATGTATGCATAATGCTTGAGTGTGTGACTGTATACCATTTGTGTACATAATGTGTAAATGTGTGTGTGTACCGTGCATGTGCACAATGCTTGAGTGTGTGTATGTATACTATTCATGTGCATAATGCTTAAATGTATGTGTACTGTGTGTGCACAATGCTTGAGGGTGTGTGAATGTGTACTGTGCATGTGCACAATACTTGACAGTGTGTGTATGTATACCATTTGTTTACATAATGTGTAAATGTATGTGTGTACCGTGCATGTGAACAATGCTTGAGGATGTGTGTATGTGTACTGTGTATATGCACATTACTTGACAGTGTGTGTACTGTGCATGTACCCATGCCTGGTTATGTGTATATATACAACATGTGTGTACATGTGCACAATAATTGAGTATGTGTGTATACACTGTGCATATGCACAGTGCTTGGTTTTTTATATGAATGCATACACAGTCATAATGTCAGGAAACATCTTTTGGCAAAGATAATTCTAAGAAATCCCATTCTGAATCTGATTCATTGGTAGGCAGCTAATACTGACATTTTAAATTACTTGTAGGATCCTCTGTTCTCCCCTCTCCCTTTCAGAATTCTGGTGTATTTTAGGAATGATGTCTGTTTTCTTTTCCCACGGGCGGCTGGTGTAACATTGCCTGTTCTGTGTAATAGCTCAGCAGAACCCTGCAGCTCAGCTTCCTGCCAGGCAGCAGGAGATTGAGATGAACCGACAGCAGCGTTTCTTCCGCATCCCGTTCATCCGCCCTGCTGACCAGTACAAAGACCCTCAGAGCAAGAAAAAGGGCTGGTGGTATGCCCACTTTGATGGACCATGGATTGCTCGGCAGATGGAGCTCCACCCTGACAAGCCACCCATCCTTCTTGTAGCTGGTGTGTATAATTCACAGGAAAAAAATTAAACAAAAAAGGATTGTAAAGCCTTAGATGAAACATTCTAATATATAACATAATAACTCAGTCATTGTGTTTGGGAGTTGTATGACAGAGCTTTGCAATTCAGTTGATGGAAGAGTAACTAACTGATTTACAAAGCAAAATTGTTTTTATGCCTTTTTAGAGAATATAAAAATATGTCTTAAGAAACTTGTCATTGGTGTTTAATTCTGTCTGTGGTTTTGTACTAGCTTTGAGGGCACACAGAATTTGTATTAATGGTATATTTGCTTAATGGTGGGGTTTATAAATTTGGAGAATCCTTAGTGGGGGAAAGTTTAAGTGGTTTCTGGAGAACGTAATAAAATTTCTATCTTAGAAAAATAGTGATAGGTTCTCAAATCTGTGAGAATTGTTGGTTATTCCAAGAATAGCACTCATCAAAATGCTGTGCAAAGAGATGGTAATTTTGTGATGTCTCCTGTCTGCAGGCAAAGATGACATGGAGATGTGTGAGTTGAATCTCGAGGAGACGGGTCTGACTCGGAAGCGTGGTGCTGAGATCTTGCCCAGACAGTTTGAAGAGATCTGGGAGCGCTGTGGAGGCATCCAGTACCTTCAGAGCGCCATCGAGAGCAGGCAGGCTCGGCCCACCTATGCCACGGCCATGCTGCAGAACCTGCTCAAGTAGACTGCAGGCTCCCAGCCTAGCCCTGGCCGCACAGGCAGGGAGGTGATTAGAAGGCTCACCACTTCTGTGCTTCTGGTAGAATGCCTTATGCAAAGTGAACAGATTTTATTAATCATGGATTTGTTAATTGGCTCCAGGTTAATTAAGGTTGAGGTAGTGGATTCAGGATCTAAAAAGAGAATAGCCCTGATCCCAGCAGTGATTCCCCACTTCTTGCTGTTCTCGTGTTTTCTGCACGCGGCAGATTCCATACTTCTCACTCTCTGCACCCTGACTACCTTAAGTTCATGGAGATTATTGTCAAGGATGAGACTTTTTTTTTTAAATCTCAAAACTTTTTAAAGGATGACACAGTGCCTTTATAATTGGTGTAATGAAATCTTAGCTTATTTGTGCAAGAATTAAGGTACTTTAATTAAGGCACA
Source organism: Sigmodon hispidus (assembly GCA_004025045.1). NCBI lineage: Eukaryota > Metazoa > Chordata > Mammalia > Rodentia > Cricetidae > Sigmodon > Sigmodon hispidus. The sequence goes on from PVIH01002813.1 coordinate 63,527, forward strand.
GAGGTTTTGGGTCTAAAAGTTGTATTTTGTCTGCTTTTCAGAAATACATGGCAATGGATTTATTCCATCTTGTAGTGGGCTTAGCCTGAGTGAAGCCCAAGTTCTAGAATTCTGGAAAGAGCCTTAATGTATAGAATGTATTCTGTGCAGAAGAGGTGCTGGACATGCTCAGTGTAGACGTAGGGCGCTTTTCTCCCAAACTCTGTGTTACTCTTGGAATCTCCTCTTCCTAATTCATGATTGGGTAAAGGAAATTCAGATCCTTTGAATGACTGAGAGTTTTGCTCTGGCTTTGTTGTTTTGGAGGGGACACAGGGTTGTGGTGGTGCTGCGACTTTACTGGACTGAACACAAACCCTTTCTCTTCATTTCAACTATTCTTCTTCAGTTCAATCCTGTCCAAGTTATTCCCTGTGATTTAAGCTGGTGTGCTGCTTCAAACATCTCGCTTCCCGGCATCTGTTTTGGTCTTTGAAATGTAGTAATTGTAGAGCTGTTTTGTAAACTTGGTAACTCAGCAGCCCTTGAACTTAAGCAGAGCTTATTTCATGCTGCAGAGGGTTTTAAAACATTCCTTTTGTGTGCTTTTAGTCCCGATCAGATGTCAGCAGCTGGAGCTAATATTTATGACTTTAATATTAGGAACTTAGAGACAAAACTACATCAAGGAGTTAAGGTGATGCCCAAAGGAATCTTTGTTTGTATTTTAGAATAACAGTAGGAAGTAAGATTGTTCTTTACACTCCTTTGTTTTTAAATACCCTAACCTTTGAAATGTTAGGGTTTTTTTTTTTTTTTTTCCTTAGAAAGATACCTCAGTTAGGAACTATCTACCAGCTGATGGGATTAATGCTTAGAAACCACAGATTCCGTTCTTATGATTGCTCCTCTCCAAATGTCTTAGTACTGAAGTACTTATTTATTATGATACTGTGGAAATGATTGTTTTGTGTTGAGGAAATTAAATGGCCCTGTCTGTACTAATAACTGACAATGTGAATGGGGTTTTCTTCTGGAGGTTGTCTTATTGCTTAGACTCGCACACCATTCGGTCATTTGTGATTGGTGGCAGAGGGTGTAGTTATGGAAATAAACAACCTATTTTTTCTCTTACATCTCTCTCCTTTGATTGGTGTTTTTATTTGTGCAGGATAGCAAGTACACTTTATTTCCTAATCATCAACGAATGCAGTCCTTGATAAAAACCTCAGGGCCTGGTTGATTGTCAGGACAGCACTGTTTTCTGAAGCACTTTTATATATCTTCTGGATCCATGAATAAGCACCATATGAACAATTAATCAAAAGTGGAAATAATTATGATAGAACTTAAAAATTTAAAGAATTTATAGGAAATATAGGACAGCAAAGCATTGCTGTAAGTTTGTGACTTTGATAATTTTACAATTAAACCTCAGACCATTTTCTTCCTGATTATGTCACCTGGCTCTCCTACAATTTATCTGTTTTAAGTAGTCTCCTGAGTTAATTTTGCCAAGCAGGAGAACTGCCCTAATTCAGGCAGGCCTTGAGCCTTCCACAAATAATAGCATAGCACTCAGATCCTTCCAGGGAAACTTTAGGACATCATTTTTGGGGACACAGCAGAAACGATGTTCTATGAGATGCTGATCCAACTTCTCTTCCATGATTTGGGTTCAGATCCACAAAGGCCGCAAAGTGAGAACTGGGGGCATCCATGACAATTAACTCCTATTTTAATCAACCATTTAAGATTATAACTTTAAACCAATGTGTGCTAAACCTGAAGAATTAATTTCTCTGAAGCTTTTCAGTTTCAGTTTCTTCCAGTGTGTGTACATTTTAATAGAATATAAAAAAAAACCAAACATGACAGCAGGTGTTTCCCTTTGAATTCAGTTGTGATGCAATGCCCAAAGCCAGCAGCACAGAGATGTGTGTTAGAAAGGAGCCTTGCTCTCAGTGAGAACAGGGGGTTTTAGAGGTCTGGTGTGTTCAAAAGCTGCAGTCCCTTGGCTGACAAGGAAACAACACCTGTTTAGGATTATGCAAAATTACTGAGACTAGCCTGCCCTACAGTCACTCTAGTGAGACAGATTTTCACTTTGGCCTGTATAAAAGTCTTTACAGACCAGTGAACCCTTCTGTTTCACAAACAACCAAGAAAATAGCTTAAGGCAAAACTAGGAGATTCTTGTGAGATTTAGGCAATAGAAAGCACAGGCAAAATAATAAAAATAGACATTTATTAAATGTGATCTTTATTAATTGAGTTGCTTTTTTCATGTTGGGGATTGAACCCAGGGCTTTACAGGCGAGGCTCTATCATGGAGGCACCTTCCTGGCCTTTAGGTGGATACTTTTGGAAGATAGTTTTACTCACAGGTTATTAATATGGTTCTCAGGGGATTCAAATATGTAGACCTTTGGTTTCTTAATATAACTTTAAAATACTTGGATCATCAGAATATTTATTGAGCTAATCAGTCAGTTAATACTAAGTTAATGAAAGTTTTACTTCCTTATATGAAAAAACGTTGTAGAAAGCCAGGGAGGTCATACAGTTTACTACTAGACCATTAGGAAGATATAGATGCCTTTGCTCCAGCTCTGTAGCAAAAGGAATGAAAGCAATGTTTTGTTTGTGCAACCAATCCCAGGAGACTTACAAAAGGCTGTTCCTGTACTTCCCTGTTTATCCTTACTGGCAGTAAATAACTATAGAGTTTTAATTCCTTCAGAAGATACATTAACAGAGGAGGAGGAAAGGGAAGAAGGAATTTAACAATGAGGATAAGGATGAGGTGTGGAAACAGTGATAACCATAAGGGCAAAGAAGAGCAGTATTAGAAGAGAAGGGAATTGTGCATCCACTGATGACTGCACCTCAATCGGGAAACACTGATACAAACACTCCTGGGTCCTTGCTGACTTTTAAGATGCATTTTGTGCAGCTTATGAGCAGAAATCAAGGTTGTAAACTTGGGTACTGAGTCACCTGGTATGTAGATCTTAGAAGGTAGGAATGGTGCAGCTGAACTGGAGGTGCCCAGGAAAGAATATGGCATCCTGTACATGAGTCTCATGCAAGGTTAGGTGTCCTGTCTACCTGGGTCAATGCCACATCTTTTGACTATTTGCTGCAATTCAAATCGGTGTCTTCTTTCCCCAGCACTAACCTATGTATGAAGTAATTTTGATTTTTGGAAGTTTCCCAGGAGATAATTAGGAAAAATTAATGCACATTAAAAACTTCATAATGTTTAGTCTTAATTTTTGTCAATATAGAAACTCAACTTCAAACTACAAACAGGCTTATTAAGTGGCCACTTTTCTTTTCACTTCTGGAAATTTGTCTATTTGTAATTGTTAATTTTTTCATGAAAAGTGTGTATCTAATTCTTTCTTAAAATATCAATGTGCTGGAAACTCAAATAAATGCCTTGTATGTAGAACATCCTTTTGGATTGTGTTTTTAATAGAGGGTGTGAAATGTCCCACTGTTGGTAAATCTCAGGTATGGCATGTTGGGGATAGAACCCTTGCTAGACGGCTGCATGGAGAGGCAGGAACTTCAGGAGATAGACAGGGCTGTTTATGAGCTGCTCAAAACATGTGAGACTGGAGGCAAACCTTTCTTGGATGTCTCACCCTAGACTCTGGCAAGTCTGTGAGTAAAGAAAGTTTGTAAAACCTGGTGACCCAGAGAGGAATTAGTCCTCTCTAAGGCGTTGAACACTGGTCTGTATGGCTCTATGATGAATGTGGGATTGTCCATGCTCCTAGTGGTCTCTGAAAGGGAAGGAGACTAATGCCTGTCTCTATGGTTTTTTTTCCTAGGTGCCAAAAGATGGGTGATTCACAGAGTAAGAAGCATTTAACCTAAAATGGGATGCCTCCTCACATTATATAGAACATTTCACCTACTTAGCTTCTCTATAAAAATCTGTCCTGCCCTGCTTAGCATAGGTCTAAAATGTGGATGAGCAGGCTGGGAAAGGAAAGGGTATGTAATTCTCCTTATTAAGAGAAATTAAGTATTGCTCTTGTTTGTGATTGGCCTCGTGCTTTTATAGTTCTGTTTGCATTTGGGATATTCCAGCGATATGGGGTTGGCTCAGTCTATTCTTGCCATTATTTTTCACTCTGTGACCTTGTCACCATCAACCAATTTGACATCCTTATCCAGGTATATGTCTTCATTTGTGGGAGGACTGAAACAGGAATAGCTGATTTGTGAGATCAAAGGGAAGGAATTTAAAAGTCCTGGGTGCCTTCTCCATGTGAGAATACTTTCCAAAACACTATCTTAACTATAAGGAAATGATTTGATTTTGGTTTGGTAGTTTCTTGTTAAATATTGTTATCAGTGTCTACTGTTTTGTTGTCTTAGCAGCATTAAAATAAGTCACTTATTAAATCCATGAAATGACTAGTAACATACAGATTAATTTTACTATAAATATATGAATATAATATTTGCATTATTAAACTTAAGATTTTTTATTTTTATTTATGAGAATTGGTGTTTTGCCTGCATGTATAATTGTGTAAGGGTGTCAGATCTTGGAATTACAGACAGTTGTTAGCTGCCATGTGGATGCTGGGAATTGAACTCAGGTCCTCCAGAAGGATAGTCAGTGCTCTTAACTGCTGAGCCATCTCTCCAGCCCTAAACTTAAGAATTTTTATCCCAAATATATTTGATAATTGGACATTTGAAGAGATGTAGAGATATCAATTTTTATCAAGTAGCACATTAAATACTGAACTGTATTTCATTGGTGCCGACATAGATACATACAGGACAGTTTGAAGACATTGTTCATCTGGTAGAAAAACATGCACATTATGTTATATTATACATCCTCACTTCTTCAACTTCTCACCAATGCCATGCTCTCCTTCAAAACCCTCCTCTGGGGGACATCAAGAGTAAGATTTTCCCATGATGTATGTATCTGAGCCTCAATTTCTCTTTCTTTTGGAGAGCAATTTAGCAATCATTGGCCACAAAATAATCTACTATGTGAGCAAGAACTGCTTATATAAAACCAGAATGAATTCCAAAAACCTGGAGGTGGGCAAGGAAAAGAGTGAGAGGGAGACATACACATGGGAGGGGAACCGGGAAGAAGGAACTGTAGGGAAGAACAGAATCACTCGTCACAGTGCATGGTACTACCTTCATGCATGAGAAACCTGACCCCTACCAAATGCTTATATTTAAAATTAAAATATCTTTAAAATTTAGAAATTTATGTGTGTGAGTTTTACCTACCTTCATGTATGGGAACCACATGTCCTTCTGGTACCTTCAGTAATAACTGGAGGAGGGTGTTAGATCCCATGGAACTGGAATTACCAGTAGTTATGAACTGTTTGTGGGTGCTAGGAACTGAACTCCAGACTTCTGGGAAAGCAACATGTGTTTTTAACTACTGAATTATCTCTCCAGCCTGCCTTCTCTCCCCAATATAAAAAATTAATAAACAGCATTGTGTGGGTGTGTCTGTTTGGGATTATGTGCACATGAACACAAAGGCCAGAGGAGGGTGTTTGACTTCTCTGGATCTAGTGTTGCAGTGAATATGAGCCATTGGGTGTGGGTGTTGGTGTCTAAACTCAGGTCCTCTGAAAAAGCAGTACATACTTTTAACCACTTACCTATCTCTCTAACCCAAATGACAGTTTTTAAAATGTACATTCTAATATATAAAAAATGCCTTATCCCTGATACTTTACAACCCACAAACAAGTTGCACTTGTTGGAAATAAACTTTAATAATATAAAGACAGAAGCCAATTTCTATTTTTTTCAACTTGAGTATCATCTCAAAATAGCCAAAATGTGTTCTACTGATTGCTTTGAATTTGGACTAAAAAAAAAAAAAAAAAATCCCGCCACCTAGGTTTAACCAGCCATCAAAAACATGCCTATTATAGTTGAAACATGTTGGTTGTCAGTGTTAACTAAATGCCTAGATTCCAATGACCATTGCATATATCTGCCTTCATTTTTTCAGAAGCTAACAGAATGGATGCACTTTTCTTTAAGAAAGAAAGTTGCCTTTCAATAGAGTTTAAAATATAACTTGTGTGTTTTCACTTTTTAATTTCCTCCCCAATCCTGATGGCCAAATTCTTCAAGGCCTATAGCAGATAGTTCAGAATTTCTTTTCTTGGCTACCTGGAAGACAAAAAGTTTTATTTTAAGAGCCATATAAGGTCAAGTCAACAGTTAATTCTGGTCCAACTTCATTGGTGGGTGAGAGGGTGGGCTTGCCATTTAGGAAATCATTGAAAGGCCAGAATGGCTTCCATTTATTATTAACCCACTGGGAAGGCATCCCTTCCTTTCTGAAACCTAAACACATTTTCAGGATAATCATATTTTAAAGCAGAGATGGCAAGTGGTCTGGGCTTGAGTTTTACCTGGTTCTTCCCACTGACAGAAGAGTCCACTTTTCTATTACAGCATCCTTCTTTCAGGAAGACACATGCCCTTCAGCTACCACAAAGCCTATAATCTTAGGGAATCAGCCTTGACACTTCATGTTTGTTGTTACTGTTTGTCTATTTTTTATTTTTAACTGTAAAAAGTCAGTTCCTTTTATTTGCTGGGAATCTTTATTTGATACATAGGCCTTAACTTCTGATGGTATTTCAAGATTTAACTGATGTTTTCTTCATCCTGGATGCAACATCATGTCTCTTGGTGTTAGCTCTATGCTCAGGAGGTTGATCATTGGATATAGTTTTCGTTAGGAAAGCAAATCACCTCTCAAAGTAGCATCAAATTTGATCAATATCAGACCCTATATCCTGTCATCATTTTGTGACCTTTGCCTAAATTTGTTCTGTTACTTTAACCTCATTCCCATTTATGCAACTGAATAAACATTACTGTTCCTTCAGGTCTTATTGTTAGTGTCTTTGACTGTATGTCAGCTGGAAGCCGCCTCAGGTACAGGCCTGAGGAATGTGTGTTATTGGCGGTCTCTAGAGTGAGCACTGGTTGCCTCCACTGATTGTTAATATCCAAGACTTCATATAAGTTTTAAAAATAGGTAATTTGGAAATAAAAATGTCCACTATATCTTCCCTCAAAGCTCTTTTACAAAACTAAAGCTCTGTAGACTGTATATACTCAGACTATAGATCACTATTTTAAAAAATAAAATAATATTGGTAAAATAAGTGTTTTATAAAAGAGAATTGAGCTTTGAAGACTCTCTGAAGTTGCTTCCATTTCACAAATAGTAACACACACACAAACACACACACACACTCTTTGGGTGATTGTTATTTGAAATAAAAAGAAAATTAAGCCAGTGGACTGGTGCCTACATCTTCGCACTCCAGAGGCCAGGCACTAGGATGTAAAGCTCAAGACTGGCCTGTGCTATACAGCTTATTTAAAAACAGAAAAGGAATGTAAGAATATATGAAATTACTCAGTACCACAAATATTGTTACTTTGAAAATTTTAGTTTTGCCAAAACATTTTTGATTACCAACACATTTTTTTTTTCAAGAAAAGACTGGGAATATTATAAAATACTTAGTTTATTCCTATGATTTCATTATTTTGTCTATTTCAGTTGATGAGTGCTGTTTCTATCCTTGTACCAGGAAATATCTCCACCCACCCATGCTATGTTTTGAAAATCTACCAAATAAAGAATTAGTGCTTTACATATCTCCATTAAAAATTTTAAAAAGGTACTTCAGACCAATGTGTAAAAAAAAGGAAAGTATAATTTTACCTTTTTTGGCTGATGAAATTTTTTAACCCTACGTTGGTGGGCTTGGTTTGTAAAGTGATCTGGTGGCCTGTAAGAGAAAGCAACAGTGTTATCCTCTGCTCCACAGTAAGAGCAGCTACCTTCTCCTGCTACTTTGGATATGAAATTATGACAAGTGCAAACAGCTAGTGCAACCTTGCAGGCGCAGCCACTGGAGTTTTGCCTTTTAGATGGCTTATGTTGGGGGGCATGGGTCTTAGAAGGGTTGATGGATCCCATGGGAGGGTAAGTGTTAGTTTTTTGTGGGAGACATTCACATGCTCACCACCAGGTGCCACATAGAGAGTTTATTTTACAGAGTTCAGATATCCGAAGAAGGGAAAGGGGAGGGAGAGAAAGAGAGAAAGAAAGAAGGAAAGAAAGGCGGAAGAAGGGAAAAGAGAAAGAAGGGATCCGCTGCTATGAGTTGTCTCCTTTTAAGAGAGCGGGTGGGCATAGATCCACATAGCCACGCCTGGGGGCATGTCTGCTGGGCACCATTCTACCCCATGGTGTGTCTGGAACACACTCACAGTAAGTTCATCTGCAAAGGGTAGTTTTGAAGCCAAGATTTATACTGTGACTACTCTAAGAGCTCTGTCAGAGCATCTGTTCACAATGCTATTCAAGAAAGGACTGATTGTAACTGCTGTATCTAATTCCAGGCTTTATCATGTCATACAACTTCTGTTTATAATATATATTTATATAAATATGTTTTCCCTTTATATTTTTCATCATAAAATGGGCATACAATCTGGAGGACATCTTTCTATGCAGGTTTTCTTCCAAATAGATGTTTATTTTTTCTAATCTTAAATCTATGTATATGCATTGCTTTGTTTATTTTAACTTTTGACAGTTCATAGCTTAGTATAACAGTTAAAACTGCAATCCTTTGTTCTCTTCCCCTGCCATTCTGAAGAAGCCCTTTCATCTCTGAACAATGATGATGTTTCCTCATCCTTGGTAACAACCACATCTTGATAGTTTCCCTTTGTGTGTGTGCCCAGTGTATCTGGGTATAGAAAACAGAGAGGCTTATCTGGCCTAAAATTGTTTTGGGTGCACATGGGCAAGGTGAAATTGTGTCCTCTGGGACATCTTTAGGGACAATCCTCTTCTTACCATCTTATGCTATGCATGATTAAAGTCAGATACATTATGAGATAAGACATGCATAATAGAAAAAGTAAATTATATAACCCAATATAGCAATAAAGATAGAGAACCACCCAAACAGACTTGTTAGTAGTCAGGGTCATAAAAAAAGGCTCCAGGCTACAACCAGTGCTCATTCATACAACCCTCTGTAATCCACATGGTTGCATTATCTTCTGTAAGTTCATGTGAGTCCTTATTCTCAACTGTTTTGGTAAGAGTCCAAGAACTAAGAAGCACCTGGCTCCAACAAGAAATATCAATAATGACAATAGTGATGCAAACATTTGTGTGTATGAATCTTAGTGAATAGGTACAACTTAAAAGTTGTTTAAAAGTACCTGAGTCACATTTAAATGTTTAGAGATGATGAAAGGTTTTTCTTGAAAAAGGATGTTTCTGATGTTCAGGTACACCAGCAATGATGGGTAGGAGCAGTCCTGCCCTCTGCTTCACATTATCTACTCTGGATATCATCAACCTTCTTGACAAACTCATCAAAACAAAGGATCTTCACTGTGCCTGAACATCCCTCCCCACAGCAAGACTGAACACCCTCTATACTCAATGGTCTTTAAATTTTTTTCTGTGAACAGTGCCTCTGTATACATTGCTTAATTTATCATTAGGATGTTTGTTTTTTATTCACACTCTGAGACTCATTATTACGGACAGTACCTTGTCTATAGTATAAGGCTGTATTTTTCTTTAACCTTATTTATATTTTTTCTTTTTATCTTATTTATTTTTGACTCCTCATTTGTCTACCAGGGAAATATTGATGTCTTATGGGGCTGGTATCTAGTTAGCATGGCTGTTTTAGGTTATAGAAATTTGTTTTGTTTTGTGGAGAGGGAGTCTGGAACCTGGAATCTGCTAGTCTTGAACTTGCAGCCATTCTCCTGACATAGCCTCTGAAGTGCCAGGACACCATGCCTGGTTCAAAAGTCATTGAAAACATTTTTCCTTCATGATTAGGGATCTCTGATTTTGGAAATGGGAGGCAGCTGTACTTGAGCCCTGAGTTGCTAGTTAGTCCTCCCTTGGGATCTGCACTGCTTATTGATAGAAATTCCTGCAGTTGCCTTTACTCTGCTTATTACCCATCTTGGTGTTGCAAATCCTGTCAGTGTGCTATCCGAAAGAAAGAAGCCACACATTACTGTACTTTATCATTTTTTCTTCTCTTATACTTTCTCATTTCCAAAGGAACTTTGGAAGCAGAATATAACCCATGTGAAAGGGTGTTAGTGCTGTAACTGTAATGAACATGGATACAGCAGTGGGGTCTCATCAGCTTCTCTTCTGTGGGTGGATACCCTGCACTGTATATTCCTGGGGAAAAGCTTCATGATGGCTCCTCATGGTCTCAGTACCTCATGGCTGGGCTCATTTAGTCTTACCATCCAATATGAGCACTACATTTTAGAGAAGGAATACATGCATGATTAATCACTCAACCATTTCTAACCCAATTACTATGAAACTGCACTCTTAACCATAATCTGACCCCCGAACATTGCTTCCTACTGATGTTTGGGTAGTTATTTTAAAAGTGTTGATGCCTCAATGGAACAGGGTACATTTTATTAAAGTAGAGATTAAACCTCTCTATTTTCTTGCAGATGGAGTCCTGGGAGTTAGATGGCCACATGTCCTGGTGTGACATTTGGGAGTGTGGCCATTTGAGTGAGCAAGAGGGGAGAGGAGGGAACCAGAACTACCTGCTAGTCATCTCACACACCAATATCAAGCATTTTGTTGTGTGCCTGGAGGCTGTGGTTGAGAAAGGCTGGCTGCGTTCTACTAAGTCGCTTGTGACTGGTCCATGCTGAAGCCCTGAGCGCAGAGGTTGCTTTGCAGACCTTTTCTGGATATCATTAGATACCTGTGTTTCCTGCTCTCTCTTAAATACACATTGATGTCTGATCACATCTCATTTCCTTCTCATGCCCACTGAAGAGCCTCCCTCATCCATTCTGATTTAGGTAGAAATCACATTTGAACATAAAGAATGGGCTACTGTAATAACTAAAAATGATACACATTTCACAACAGGGGGAAATGTTTGGGGTTAAAAAATCCAAGTTGATGGGCAATGGAGATGGTTCACTTAGCAAGGTTCTTGTCATGCAAGCATGAACACTTGAGTTCAGATCCCCAGAATCCTTGCAAAGCATGACAGGCAGTGAGTGTCCTTAATCCCAGTATTCTTTGGTGAGGTGGAAAGTGATATGGAGCTTGTGTCAAGTCAGCCTGGCATATGAAACAGTAAACAAAAGACCCTGTCACAAGTGTGATGGAAAGAGAGGAATGACACCCAAGGTTGACCTTCTGTGACATCTGCACACATTTGGTAACAAACGCATGCACACACACACACACACACACACACACACAAAGACACAGAGATAGATAGGTAGATGATTGATAGAGAGAGAGAGAGAGAGAGAGAGATAAAACAAATCAATCTGGTTCCATGTTTTGTTAAAAAATTCTTAAATTAAGTCAACATAAATATGGACACCAAGAGAGAACAAGTAATGTGATGATTTGTGCAGCAAACTGACTTCTAACTTTCTACATTGTTTAGGTTTCTTATGATGAATGATGCTGCTGCATGTGTAAACAGAATGCCATACATTATTACACACACACACACACACACACACACACATGCACGCACAGGGTGCATCACAGAGAATGGTGAAAGAAATATGTTTTTACAAGGCTTTTGGAGATTCCCTACACCTACAAAAATGACTCTTTTTTATCGCTAACAACATGCACAACACTGCAATTGTGTCATTTTGACTCCTTAAATATCACTTAAGTGCATTACTGTGTATTTACACTTAAGAGTGGGGGCATAGTAAAGAAGCTCTTGGCAAGCAGAATCCCCAACTTTGTTTTATACACAAATAATTCATCTTAAAATATTCAAAATAAAACTTCTGATTTGTGGTCTAGAGGGGCACATAAATTTATCCACATGGTAGCTATCTCAGAGTATGACCAATGGATTCTTCTTGGGTCTGCAATCTATGTGCTCTACCTACCTGCATGGGGCTGCCTGTCCTTGGCCGACCTTGCATGTCTTTCCAGAGGGACAGAGGTTCAGGTCCAGGTAGTCCAGGGTCTCCTGGCTCTCATACCCCTGTCTGCAGCGACACTCTGCTTCCTGTGTCTGCTCATTCTTTATGCACTGGGCAAATTTGCCACAGTCCAGGAATTTGCAGGGATCTGCTTGATCAGCTGCCAGAGACAGGGAAGATTTTGATGAATACATGGATATCAGTATAACTAGAGGCAGTCAAAAGTGAGAGACTGAATGTATTTACCATTGTTCCATTTTGGAGTGGTTTGTACTGTAGTGGTAATTAGGCTGGAGGAAAATGAGAAATACACTTTCTTTCTTTGATAAATGAATCTAGACCAGGGCGATAATATATTTAGCTTCACTATAATTATGTGCAGAGCTTGGAGCACAGCAAAGTTATCTGGAGGCCTCGTTCTGACAGTTTCCTTTGAGGGGGGATTATAAATCAAGAACATCTCAAGATGCTTCATTCTGGGAGCACACTGGCCCTATCAGCCTGCCCTTGCTCCTATAGAGCTGACACTGAGCCCACACCAAAGCTGCAAATGGCCAGAGTCCCCCATACTGGTTGCTTAACTGCTGTACTCATTGGACTGATGTTCTTTCTACAAGGAAAGGGCTTTCTTTTTTATCCAGTTACTGTGTCCATTATACAGACCCAGAGCAGGAGGCCATGTGTAAAACCACTCTTTCCTAAAGTCCTGGAAAGCCATTTACACAGTTAATTCTATATAAGGAACTCAATTTGTAGTCCACTATGCACTTAAATATGAAGATGGATTTGTAGCCAAGTCAACCCCTCAGGAGTAGTTTTGATTGGAGGATTTAAAATGAGGGCCCATGAGATGACTCAGTGAGAAAAGCACCTGCCATGAGGCCCAGTGACCCAGAACAACTCCCTGGATGTATACAGTAGGAGGAAGAACTGACTTCCATAGGTTTTAAGTTCTAATGTGCAGAGCATATACACCCACACACATGTGCATTTATGTATACTTATAAATAAAATGTTATGAAAAAATTAAAACTAGCTTCTTTGCATGTTTATGACTGGGACAGATGTTCCCATCAGAGACAGCAGAGCAGGCAGAGGCACTGTGGTGAGAAGAAGAAGCAGGAAATGCAGCTGTCAAGGAACAGGGGCTTGTGAATGGCAAGGTTCAGAGTTAAGACAGAGAAGGCATATTAACATCATTTCTGGATGCCACTCTAAGGTATTTGGACTTTTCAAAAAACCACTTCTGCATTGCTACCTCAGTGACCCAAGGCATTTGCATATTTCGGGTGCACAGGATCCACAGAGGGTTTTTGTCCAAGAGAAGAGTATGATCAGAAATGTGCTTTAGAACATGCAGAATTAGAACTTTTATGTATTTAAGTGCTACAACGATTTCAGGAACTCTATGGTCCAATATTTCCCCAGTGGGAACATTTATGGAACTCTGATTCAGCAGGATTTGATATGCTTTATACTAAAAAGAGTCATGCTAGCTAAGTAAATTTTGGAAAAAAGATATGTGACTATTGATAAGAATGTAAATTTGTGCAGTCATTATGGAAAACAGAATGTTGGCAGCCCCCTTATTAAAAATAGAACCACAATAATCCAGCAATACCACTACTGGGTGTGTGCATGTGGTGGTTTGAATAAAAATGATCCCATAGGCTCATATATTTGAATGCTTAGTCACTAAGGAGTGGGACTGTTTGAAAGGATTAGAAGGATCAGGAGGTGTGGCCTTTATGTGGTAGGTGTGGTCTTGTTGGAGGGTTTTAAAGTTTCATAAGAGCCCACTGCAAGCACAGTGTCTCGTTTTCTGCCTGCTGCCCATGGATCACAAAGTGAAGCTTTCAGCTTCTTCTCTGCACTATGCTTGCCTACATGTGGTCAGACATGTTCTTTGCCATGATGAGAGTGAACTAAGCCTCTGAAACTGTAAGCAAGACCTCAATAAAATGCTTTCTTTTATAAGATTTACCTTGATAATACAGTCTCTTCACTACAAAAACAGTACCCAAAGAAAATGCTCTCTCTCTCTTCTCTCTTTCTCTCTCTCTGTCACACACACACACACACACACACACACACACAAATGGAATACCATTTAGATGTGAAAATAAGACATTTGTTTGGAGAGGTGGTTCCACGTTTAAGAGTAAATACTATTTTGCAGAGGACCTGAGTTCATTTCCCAACACCCACACTGGGAGGCTCCTCTTGAGGGCACCTGCTCTGTCTTACAATCTCTCTCTCTCTCTCTCTCTCTCTCTCTCTCTCTCTCTCTCTCTCTCTCTCTCTCAAATTCTTTCATTTATAACATATGACCCAACCCAGAGGACATTATGTTAAGTAAAATAAACCAGGCACAGGAAGAAAATACTGCATCATTCCATTTACACATGGGATTTAAAAACATTGATCCTGAGAGTAGAGTAATGGTAGCCAGATTCTGGGAACAGCAGGTAGGAGGGAGGGGTGGGGAGAGACTGGTTCACAGGTGCTAAGTTACAGTCAGATGAGAGGAAAAAATTCTAAGGGTTCTATGACATGGTCCTGTGATTATGACTAATAATAATGCATTTTGTCTCTCAAAATTGCTAAAAGAGAATATTTCAAACATTCCCATCAAGCATAAACAATAAATGTTTAAGATAATAGATATACTAATTGTCCTGATGAGAACAAAATATATACATATTCTGAAATACCACATTATATTCAATAAGTATATACAATTATTATATGTCAGTCCAAAATAAAATAGAAATACAGTGGCATGCATCTGTACTTCTAGCCACCTGTGAGGTCTGCTTAAACTCAGGATTTTGGATGAGCCTGGACAACACAGTGAGATCCCCATCTTTAAAAAAAAAAGCACTAAAATAGAAGTTAGAACAAATATATTCTACAGACTAAATACAACAGGTGTTCTCTTTCACCCATCACAGGATGGAAAGTACCACCCCTTTCTATTTTTACTTCTAAATCCTGTGGGGGTCATTAATAGGCTGTGTTTTCTGTGACTCTTCTGTAGCTAGCTGCTCTGACAAATTTGCAGAGGAACAAGTTGTGAGGTGAGTGGCCTGAGAATTGGGATGCTATGTTCTCCCTGTGCCTGCCAGACGCCCCCTTGTGGCGAGATGTTCTGAGGGGTGGGTGGGTGGAGGAATTCACGTGCACAACCTAGGTGTTCGGATAAGAGAATGTCCTTAAAACAAAACAAAACACAGCATGATTTGAGTCTCCAGGCAAGGCAGAATGCTAAAGTCTTTGTGTGAGTTGTATTTCTCTATAGCCTTCAGATTCCACAAGTGCACTAGCCTTCCCATCTCCTGAGCAAGTGTTGAGGCAATGACTTGAATTCCCACGACAACCCAGATGATTGTATATCAAGGATCTGGCTTAATAAATCACAAATGTCAACCACTTTCCATGCATACCCGTGCACTTGAAAACAGAAGCCATGGGGGTTGGGTGTCCACTTCTTTCTTGGCAATAGAGATGTAACTTGGAAAGCTAACCAAAATGACACAGGTGAGAGCAATGGCAGAGATGTGAATAACTGAAGAGTAGGTTTATAAGAGAGATGTTTCTATTTTTCCTCTAATTTCCTTGCATCCTGCCAGGTGTAGACTATGTATCATTAAAGTTGTACAATGCACAAGCACATTGGGACAATGACTTCCGCCAAATGTAGGGTTCTGAATCAAACATGAAGATGAATGAAATCATTTGATGAATCAGTTGGTATCATCATGTTATTGAGGACCAGTCAACAAAGAGAAAGGAGACCTTAAATAGCAAAGCTTAGGTTTTGTTTGAAGTATGTACCTTCCTAGATACTAAGATAACATCCATTTATTCAACAAATATCCACATAGCCTTTCAAAACTTTCAACACTAAGATTTGGTATAAATAGTTTTATGTCAGCTTGACACAAGCTAAAGTCATCTGCAAGGAGAGAGCCTCAGTTGAGAAAAACGCCTCCAGAAGATTGCGTTGTAGGCAGGCCTGCAGGGGTTTTCTTAATTAGTGATTGATGGAGGAGGGATGGCCCAGCCCATTTTGTGTGGGGCCATCTATGGGCTGGTGGTCCTGATTCTATAAGAAAGCAGATTGAGCAAGCCAGTAAGCAGCACTCTTCTATGGCCTCTGCATCAGCTCCTGCCTCCAGGTTCCTGCCCTGTTTGAGTTCCTGTCCTGACTTCTTTCAATGATGAACAGCAATGCTGAAGTGTAAGTAAATAAGCTCTTTCCTCCCCAACTTGCTTTGGTCATGGTGTCTCTTGGCAGCAATAAAAACCCTAACTAGAATGGTATGCACTTTTAACTTTATTCATATAAACGTTTATCTGATAGAATTTTGAGGATAGAAGGTATGTTAGAGACTTTCTAAACTAACTTGGTCACTTAGCAACGGAAGAAGCTGAGAATCGGTGAAGTTGCTGAGAGCATGCCTGTTTGTGCTTAGGTATCTAACAGGTTCTCAATTCTGTCAACCCATGGACTGTGTGACATGATCCAGGAAAGGGCACAGCCCCAAGGCAGAGCTGTTGGGGTGTTTGCTAATATGGCAGATGTTAGCAATCACAGTTAATTAGTCTCAAAGCAGAAGAGGTTATGCTTACAAGACTAATTTAAGAAGTATTTCTCACAGCTTCCTCCACTGCACTATCTTTAAAGCATTATCTCAACAATAAATACCTATAGAAAGGGTAGCACCAGTCTAAAACTCATTGTCTTAAGGGTATCCCATGGCTTGAGAAGAGGACAAAGAAGAGAGACCTGAGATCAACAGCAGAATACAATGATAAAAGAGATGTCATTTTATAGGGAAAAATTTTCCCTAGTATTGAGTCATAATTAAATAATATGTGGAGTTGAGGGAATGGAGTTCTCACAAATTGATTTATAGACTGATGGATCCATAACTGTCTTAGCTTCTTAGATTTGTTCCAATTTCTTTTCAACAGAATTTATTTTTCTTTTTGAGAAAGATTACACATTGTAGATCAGGCTACACTAGAGCTTACTATGTAGCCTAGCTTGTCCTCACACTTGTTTGTGGTAATCCTCCTGCCTCAGCCTCTGAGTGGCCACCATGTCTGGTTACACAGATGATTTTTCTGTTGCCTCTCAAAAGGAGTTTATCAAGAACATTCACCAGTCAACTAATGCCTAGTATGGTTTGGGCTATTCTCTGGGACTTAGTGTAATTCTTGATGGCAAAATGACTTAATATTCTGTCTTTACCCTGAGCGGATGGTTCTTATATGCACAATGCTAATCTCTCAACAGGGTCAGCCCAGGATACTCAGCATTAGTGAGGTGAAACTGACAGTAGCTGGAACATGCTGTGAATGGGGAGATTCAGATCCATTCAGGCACTAGTGTTTAATATCTGTGCAGATTCTCATCATAGGCAGAGAACACTTATGTTATTGTTTAAGAGTGCATTCTTGAAATGTCCCCAGGGATCACGACCCAGAACCTCTAGCTAACTCAGGAGCAGAAGCTTACATTGTTAAGAACCATTATGGGATTGGCACCATGCC
Organism: Sigmodon hispidus; assembly: GCA_004025045.1. NCBI lineage: Eukaryota > Metazoa > Chordata > Mammalia > Rodentia > Cricetidae > Sigmodon > Sigmodon hispidus. Next base: position 81,113 of record PVIH01002813.1, read on the forward strand.
AATCACTTTTGATACACATCTTTATTAACACTGGAAACAGCAAGCCCTCTCATATTCTCCTCTCTCACTCTCCTCCCCTTTTACCTCTGTAGCCCAGGGCTTCATGTAACTGACCATCTCCCTATCCCCCTGCCTGAGCCTCCGGAGTGCCAGGCTTACCGGTGTGAGCCATCATGCCTGGCTCTAATACTATTTTCATACCTAAGTCATCAAGTATGAGCCAAGATCAACATTTATTTCTGTAACAATGGGTTTTCTACATCATTCTAGTGGCTCAAATACAGGATTTCTGTGACACATGCTGCTTCAAGGCCCCATGGAGTTGAGAGAGTGTGAGTGTGAGTGTGAAGCGCCAATAGGAGCCCTCGTCTTCATGGGCACCTCCTCCCACTGTCTGCTTCAGACTTTCGTGAATACTTCTGTTGAATAAAGGCTCTCCTAACTAAACAGAGGCTTTCGCTGCTGCCATGCTCTGTCATGAGACAGAACATTTCCCATAGGAGCATGAAAGTTCCATTTTCTTTTCATCTGTTCAACAAGACAGCAATGCACACAGCTTGAAATGGGTGCACTGCTGTGCAGGGCTTGGGAATACCCGCATCCTTTGAGCTTTGTGGTGCAGGCATATTTTCTCTATCAGTTTCCTGGATTTGCTTACATAATGTACTTGGTATGAATATCAAAGATCCCGAAAAGCCTCCCCAACCTGCTTGCTGAGGAAGGCACCTCCTACCTCTTCATGCAAAAACATCTGAATGTTCCCACTGTCAGAAGCACTTTGAGGTATTTTACAGTTCATGTTTAAAAGATTAAAGTTCTTGGGGTAGGAGAGCAATTATTGGTTAGCTGTTAAGAGCACTTGCTGTTCTTCCTGTGTGTGATCCTGGGTTCGGTTCCCAGCACCTTGTGGCTCACAAACATCCATTACTCCAGTTTCAGAGGGGTCCAATGCCTTCTTCTGACTTATACAGCACCAAGTATGGCACCTGGTACACGTACATATAATGTAAGCAAAACATTCATATACATAAGATAAATAATCCTAAAAAACCTTTAAAATTTTAAGAAAGCACAGTAAATTTGTATTTCCATGAAGATCACAGGTCCTTGATATCTAAGATTTTTTTGGGGGGGGTTAGGAAGGAATTTCTGACATTTATTTGAAAATTCAGTACTTTCTATGAAAACATCAAGCACCACATCCTCCCTCACACAGCATCCATCAAACAGTAAAGACTCGCTTTTTAAAGTTTGTTTCTGGCCTCAAGTGAATTCATGCCTATTATTCAGACCTTAAGATAGAGTTTTTCTGCTTCCCCAGGCTGCTGAGAGACTTTAGTCACCCAGGCCTCCAAAGGTCTTCCATAGCATCCCAGTACCCCCAGGACACCCTCACTGCCTAATTTAGTCTTGACTATCCTTTTCTTCCAAGTATTTGTAAATCTCCCATCTTGCACTGTTGCCATGACACTCACTGGTAGAAAGTGAAGCATCATCTTTTGGTCAGACCCAATGAAGGGTGAGAGTTTAGTTGGATAAAGGCAGCCTTTACTAGCACCCCATTATTATTCTGTCTTGAGAAATGGTCACAACACAAGGAGGTTTTAATGGGGGATGGGGAAGAAGAAATACAGAAGGAAAGGGAGGAGGGGAACGACACTAAGGATGTCCTTCATTTAAGTTTGTTGTATACATATGCAGTTTAAATCAAACTCCCCTTCGTAGTCTTACAGTACTTCTCCCAGAAGCCATAGACTATCTAATAAATCCCCAATAGCAAGCATAAAGAACTCCTTTTAGTTTAAGAGACTCCTTAAACAACTTAGGTTATTGCTGCTGCTTTTGTTAGCCTCCCAGAAGTTGAAGGCAATCTCTATTGCTTAAGTAAAAGAGCTAGTCAATAATATGCCTGAGCTAGTGGCCCAGCAGTTATAATAATATTAAGCCTCCAAGGTGAATCAATTATTTAGGAAGCAAGTGGTGGATATTTGAGAATTTCTGGGAGACAAAAAAGTCTCTGACTACATCTCTCACCAAAGAAACTCTCCTCTTTGTGACAGACAGAGATCATTATAGAAATTCTCAACTGTAAAAGCCTCCCAAGTAAAAAAAAGCCCAGGTCCAGATGATTTCAGTGCAGATTTCTACCAGAATTTCAAAGAAGAATTACTACCGTTACTCCTCAAACTGTTTCACACAGTAGAAACTGAAGGAATATGGCCAAATTCTTTTTATGAGGCCACAATTACCCTAATACCCAAGCCACTCAAAGATGCAACAAAGAAGGAGAATTACAGACCAACTTCCCTCATGAATATTGATGCGAAAATTCTCAACACAATTTTGGCAAAATATATACAACAATGTATAAAAAATATCATCCACTGTGATCAAGTAGGCTTCATCCCAGAAATGCAGGGATGGTTCAACATATGAAAAACCATAAATGTCATCCATCATATAAACAAATTGAAGGAAAAAACCACATGATCATATCCTTAGACACTGAAAAAGCCTTTGACAATATCCAACACTCATTTATGATAAAAGTCCTGGAGAGATCAGGAATACAGAGAAAATATCTAAATATAATAAAGGCGATTTACAAGAAACTGACAGCCAGTATAAAACTTAATGAAGAAAAACTCAAAGCAATCCCACTAAAATCAGGAGCTAGAGAAGGATGTCCTCTCTCCCCTTATCTATTCAATATAGTTCTCGAAGTTTTAGCTAAAGCTATAAGACAATGAAAGAAGATTAAGGGGATACAAATTAGAAAAGAAGAAGTAAAACTATCTCTACTTTCAGATGATATGATTGTATACATAAGTGACCCACAAAATTCTACCAGGGAACTTCTACAGCTGATAAACATCCTCAACAATGTAGCAGAATACAAGATTAACTCAAAGAAATCAGTAGCCCTCCTATACACTAAAGATAAAAGAGCTGAAAAAGAAATATGGGAAACATCACCCTTTATAATAGCTGCAAATAGCATTAAATACCTTGAAGTAACTATAACTAAAGAAGTAACAGACCTATTTGACAAAAATTTTAAGTCACTGAAGAAAAATTGAAGAGAATATCAGAAAATAAAAAGACCTCCCATGTTCCTTAATAAGTAGGATCAACATAGTAAAAATAGCAATTCTACCAAAAGCAATCTACAGATTCAATGGACTGCCCACCAAAATCCCAACACAATATTTTTTGGACCTTGAAAGAACAATACTCAGCTTCATTTGGAATAACAGGAAAGCCAGGATTGCCAAAACAATTTTGTTCAACAAAAGAACCTCAGGAGGCATCACCATCCCCAACTTCAAGTTATACTATAGAGCTACAGTAATAAAAACAGCCTGGTACTGGCATAAAAACAGACTTGTGGATCAATGGAATAGAACTGAGGATCTGAGCATTAACCCAAAAACCTATGAATACCTGATCTTCAACAAAGAGGCCCAAAATATTCAATGGAAAAAAAGATAGTATCTTTAACAAATGGCGTTGGCTAGCTGGATGGTAGTGTGTAGAAAAATGCAAATAGATCCAAGCCTGTCACCCTGCACAAAACTCAAATCCAAGTGGATCAAAGACCTCCACATAAACCCAGCCACACTGAACTTGATAGAAAAGAAAGTGGGAAATACCCTCCAACAAATTGGCACAGGTGACTACTTCCTAAATATAACACCAGTGGCACAGACAATAAGAACAACAATCAATAAGTGGTACCTCCTGAAACTGAGAAGCTTCTGTAAAGCCAAGGACACAGTCAATAAGACAAAAACAACAGCCTACAGAATGGGAAAAGATTTTCACCAACCCTACAACTGATAGAGGACTGATCTCTAAAATATATAGAGAACTCAAGAAACCAGAACCCAAAACTTTGAATAACCCAAAAAAATGAGGTTCAGAACTAAAAAGGGAATTCTCAGCAGAAGAATTACAAATGGCTGAAAGGCACTTGAAAAAGTGCTCAACATCCTTAGCCATCAGAGAAATGAAAATCAAAATCACTTTTAGATACCACCTTACACCTGTCAGATTGGCTAAGATGAAAGACACAGATGATAGTCCATGCTGGAGAGGAAGCAGAGCAAGGGCAACACTCCTTCATTGTTGGTGGGAGTGCAAGCTTGTTCAGCCACTCTGGAATGCAGTATGGCAGTTTCTCAGAAAACTGGGCATCAATCTCCCCAAGGACCCAGCAATACCACTTCTGGGTGTATACCCTAAAGATGCACAGTCACATTCCAAAGGCATTAGCACAACTATGTTCATAGCAGCATTATTCATAATAGCAAGAACCTGGAAACCACCTAGATGCCCCCTCAACTGAGGAATGGATTAACAAACTGTGGTACATCTACATAATGGAGTACTACTCAGCAGTAAAAAAAAAAAATGATATCCTAAAATTTGCAGGCAAATGGATGAATTTGGAGAATATCCTCCTGAGCGAGGTATCAAAAACCCAGAAAGATAAGCAAGGGATGTAGTCACTCATTAGTGGACTCTAAACAAAAAAGCAAAAAGCAAAGCATGTCCAAGCTGCAAACCACAAACACTGAACAGCTTGGGATGTGAAAACCTTGGACCAGCACCTTGGATTCCACTCCCTCCAGAGGAACACCTGACCCAGTCTTGATGTTGGGGTGAGGAAAGTGGATCTGCCAGGAGTGGATGCTGAACTAAGCCATATTGGGACTTTGGGACCTCCTGTCCTTGCTGGGGAGGAGATAAAGAGATGTGGAGAAGAGAGAGTGACTGGAAGGGGTGGGAGGGGGAAGGGAGCTTGAACAAGGATATACACGAATAAAAAATATAAGTTTATTCATAATAAAAAGAAAAAATCAAATGAAGTTCATATTCAAAATAACTTGGCATATTGTATGGTATATATAGTCCGGAATTAAATGATGACTTTTCAACTTGTAAAGAAAAAAGAAATTCCCAAGTGATCAAAAGAGAACAGCTGCCTGTAGTGTGCCCAGTCCTATTGGATACACCTACAACACCATTCTTGCACCCAAAGTTCAGGGAACATCTTAGAAGACGGTGGAAAGGCTTTAAGAGGCAGAGGATCAGGAAATCTGCTGTGAGGCCCTCTCCTAGAAATGACAAGGAAGCTGCATCCATGATGCCTCAATAATGTGTCTGCCAAGAAAGACCTGAGAAAGACAGCGCCAATATACATGCCAATGTGGAAGGAGAAAATCTCACAGGACTCACACTTAGACAAGGAACACAAGCAAATAAGGAATGCCCAGAGTGGGAGAAAAGATCTTTCTCAAGGGCGCTCGAGCCCCTAATCAGTTAACCTGTCCTAAGTGCTCAGCCCTGATATACACACGAGTGACACTAAATAAATTGAACAGGCTGTATTTATATATTTAGGTGTGCACGCATGCCTGAACACACACACACACACACACACACACACACACAGATTTTAAAAGGCCATTATTTTGAGAGGGAACAAGTGGGTACATGGAAGGAATTGGAGAGATGGAGGGAGGAGAGATATAGGGAAATGATACAATTATATTTTGCTTGAAAAAATAAAACAACAAGAAAACTATATAGGAAGGAAGAAATAAAGCAAAGAAAGGAAGGAAGGGGGAATGAAAGAGAGGGAGGGAAGGAGGGAGGGAGGAAGGAAGGAAAAAAATCAAGCTTCCCTTGGGTTGCCTCCCCCACAGTGATTAAATCCAGTGCTCACTAGATGGCGCTCAATAGCAAAGGAAGTAGAGAAGTGAAATTGAAGCGCTCAAACTGATGTTTTTCTTTTTAAAACCAGCTCGGTGAGGTGGGGAGCGGTAGAGGGACTCGAGGTCGCCAGGCGTGCGCCGAGGCGCACTGGCTCCCGGGATGCTGAAGGGACTATCGCTGCTCCGGGATTTACGTGGAGACCTGGCTCGGGAATGCGCTGCTGTACACTCCCTCCTGGGGCCATCTGGTCCTTTCCTGGATCCATCGCAGCCTGACCCCCAAGCCCGGGACTGGGAGACCAAATTGAGATCCGGAGCTTGGAGCCACCTCTAGCTGCAGTCTCCGCCATCTCAACTCTTGGCACTTTTGGACCCCAGAAAGATAATAATTATCTTTAAAATCAGAAGAAGAAAATCAGTAGACCCTGGGTGGATGATATTCAGTTTCAAATCATGCGTTTTTACATGTAATTTTAATAATCTTATTAATTAGTGTTAATATTCATGAAGCCTGAAGGACCCTGAGTCCAGGAAATCCTAATGAGTCTTGGGTACTCTGTCCTTTGTCAAAGCTTGGGGCTCAACAGTTAGTAATGCAAACAAGTCTCTCAAGGAAGGACTGAGATAAGGCAGCGCCCCCCCCCCATATCCCCACGCAGGCCCATCTTGAGGACACTGTAGGGCTGCAGTCGGTACCTCCAAGGGACTGTACCTGCCCAGCCCTTCTGGATTGCAGTGGGAGACCCTTGAATCGAGAGAGTGGGAGAGCCTATTTTCAGGCGTGACCAAAGGTCTGTGACTTTCTCACTTTAGGAAATGAGGCTAGGAATGTCTTAAGGAAGCTGTATGAGATGGTTGGTGTGTGAAATGGAGGGCACAAATTGAAACTGAAGTGGGCTCAAATATATCTGGCAGAGCAGTATTAGAGGCACAACAGGAAAAAGTTAAGTGAAAAATTATTTCAGGAGGCAAGGGACCCACAGTGTGACTCTGGAAACAAGGTCAAGGGCACAGGAGGCAAATTCTTTCATAGTAGGGCTCACCAGGTGGAGATATTTAAAAGTTTGGGAATAGACTATATATGTAAATACATATATATTCATTCTTAAATTATGGCACAATAGGAAATTGCATTTGGAGAAGTGTGGACTTCAATAGAATTCACTTAGGATTAGACTGCAGAGTGTGCTCAGTAGACAGCTTTCTAAGCATCCACTCTGTAGAATAGGCTACAGCAGTGTGTGGTCAGTAGATGCCTTTCCAAGAGTCCATTATGTAGCTTAGGGTACAAAAGGTACACATGGACCTGACTTTAAATTCCAGAGACTACAGCAATTGGTCATTTTGTGGCAAGTCCTTATTATGTTCCCCTACACAGTTCTCCAACAATAATAAAGGGGTATGGGGATTATGCCTACTCTGTGTATTTATTAAGATGAAAAATAGTACCAATTAGTGCCTATGATTATTACTGATTTTATTGTCTTTATTGTGTTGAGTGACATCTACCGCCTTCTCAGTGGTGACTATTAAATGGAAATCTGGCAAGTAATGGATTTTACTGTGAGAGCGAGTTTGTTGATCCACATTTGAGCTGAAAGCATCTTGGATGGCAGCCTGTAATTAATTCTGACATTTGCCATTTGCCAGCCTCGAGGTCTGCCTGGATGTGAGGAGGCTTCTTAGGAATTCAAGGGGAGAAGTCCTATGTGGTTTTACATTCTTGAGATCTTCAACCGGCACAGTGAACTGGTATAAAAGCCCTACATGCTTCTGAGGAATTTTCATAGTCTAAATAAAAGACGACTGTCGTTGCTGGAGATGCTGGCAGAATACAGAGAAAACTGTGATTTATTCTGTTTGTCAGTTTATAAATCACAGATACTTTTGTATCACAGATCCATTTATTTGGGGAGTTCTCAGAAAAGGAATAGCAAGCTAAGCACAGTCAAAGGAGTGTTAGCCATGAATTTGGTCTCGAAGAGGACATGAACATTGACATGCTGATTGGAATAGGGAGTAATATACCTGTGAAAGGCACGTGGGAATCTTTAGGTTGTTGCCCCTTAATTAGGCTGGTCTCAAGCTCACTATGGCAAAGAGGGAGGGTCACCAGTAGGATTGTGAGGATGATGTTGATGCCCCACCCACACCTCCACCCTCGCACTTCCTCCCGAACCTGACCAAAGTTTGGCCTCTGCCCTGCCTAACCCATTAACCTGCTTTTAGCAAGTGTTTGGATGACCATGACCGTGACCTGTCCTCTCACGTGACGTCAATTGCTGACACTGACCTTACCCCCCACCCCCAACAGAATCCTCTGGCTTCCTTCTCACTGCAGCCCCCTTTGTGTGGTGCTGGATCTGAGGCAGAGGCTGTACACTTCTGCTCTTCCTTTACTGGCAATCTCAATTCTTCATTAGGGTTTCTTTCAGCTCCGTTTTTAATTTTCCTCTCATGATACTCATTGCCCTGGTTCAGTTCAGCTTTAGCTGCTTGTTGGCACTGCTTCCCACTTGTACACTGCAAGGCTGAGACTTTCTTCCGAGCCCTATACGAATGCTTAATAGAGAGCATAGCGCTCACTTCACCTGATTCCCATTTCCTTAACACTGGAAAACACTCTCCTCCATTTTTTTTTTTTAAGCTTTGCTTCCTTGATTACAAAGGATCTTATTACTTTTGTACTTATTTTGTATTTAAACTTTAAAAAAATCATGTAGATGTCCTTCTTTGTAACTGTGTATTTTTGTTAAATATTTTTCAAAATGTAGCATTTTGTGAATGATAATTTTTTTTTTTTTTTTAGCATACTCAAAGGACCATTTAGTACTTACTTCACAGACATTTTGAGTGTTCCAAAATGTATTAAAGTTTAACTCTAAAATATTTTATATATTGGGAGAGACTGGGTAAGACAAAGTAGGGAGATCTGACAGGGCTCTGAGGTGACCTGGTTTCTCTCACTTTCTGCTCCTTCTACCCTTTCTCCCCACTCTGTACGATAGCTGCCACCACATTGGAACAGCAGCAGTGTCCCGTCTACCAGCCATGTCTGCATTTTCCTCGTGTCCTTCTGTAATAACCCCTCTCTCCCTCCCCCCCTCCTCTGTGTGGATTGCTCACAAATCAGGAGCCAGACATTTTATACCCTGTGACTCCCAATTCCACCCTGTTTCCCCTAGCCTCTGTAGACTCAATGTTTTGTTTTTGTTTTTTTGTTTTACTGTAGAGACCGTCTGTCTCTCTGTTACTCTGTCTCTCTGTCCTTCATGTCCCCTCTTTTAACATCCAGATTATGGCTCCTAAAAAGTTCTAGTAAGTCTGTTTGTGTTCGTTTCTATTTTTTTGCTAGGCAGTTCTCTTTGATGGAAGAGATGGAGTTAATCTATCTTTAGGACTTGGTCTCCACAAGAGTGTCTGGCTCCCAGCAGATAATCCACAGTTCTTTCTGAATGTGTAGATGGACAGAAACTCATGCAATGGTTATATCAGTGTTTATTTCCTTTTGTGTAGTAGGCAAGAAAAGAGCCAGGGGGAGTAAGAGGTTGCATTACTGCTGATGGTTTTGGAAAAATTATCCACTGTTTGGGAATGGAGAAAAACTGACAGCATGACCTTCAGTATTGTGAGCACCAGCAGAGCTGAGCGTGCCCACCCCGTTAGCTGTCTGCCTTTGTGCAACTTGCAAGCTAGGAACATTTCTTTCTTTAAACATTTTTAAATGGTTAGATTTGAAATAGTTACATAAGTACTTACATAATATTTTCAATTTTTTTTCTTTTTGGCTTGCAAAGCTTAAAATGTTTACTATCTGGCTCCTGTCGAAAAACTTTGCTGATGAGTGGAAGAGAGGCACTTTGTTTGACTCACTATTTACTATTGATTATGGCCCAGGCATTTTACAACTCTGTAAAGTTAGACGTTAACACATAGAAAGCCACAAAGCTACAGCGTTTGCACTTTCTGGTTTATTGTTACAGTCTTGTTTGCACATTCTCTTTTCTTCTCTGGCTATAGAAGACCTGTTTCTATGCCTTCTTTCCTCAGACTTGCTAGCCTAATGTTTCCCTTGGAAGTTAAATGGAACTTTAGCTCATGTTCCCTATCTGTTTGTAAGACAATTATGACTTTTATGTTTTGAGGGAGACTTTTGGTGCAGGTGGGAGAGGCAGGGTGGGTAGGTCAGGTGGTTTTGGAAGTCAGGAGAAACCTTGGTAGGGTGGGAAAGCCTGATGGTGTATGACACTGGCTTATATATGACTTTTCTCAACAAGACAGAAGAGGAAGGGAAAGGGGTAGAAATCCAGAAACTCAGTTTTGCTATAGAGTGTCTAGCTGCCCTGCCTGGGAACCGATGAGGCAAACAGAATGCCTCTTCTCCTTCCCAAAGATAAGCTCTTAGGAATCTCTCTCATAGACAAAGCTAAGTATTTATTCTCATCCCACAGTACTCCTAGTAGCTGCTGTTTCTCTCTGAGTTTCCCCATTTAATTCTCTTTAAGAGAGACATTCCCCAACAGACTGTACCAGGCTCATTGAGTTTCAGCAAATGCTCAAATGATCAAGACTAGAAGCAGAGGGGTGTCTTTTATTTGCCGTAAGTGACCTGGAATTATTAGGGTCTTTGCTTGTCAGTGCCTGAAGGCCTCTCTCACTTCATGCACCTGGACTGACAGTCTTGTATGTTAGACCTGGCCTTGGATACCTCAATAGACCACACGAGCAGTTCAGCCAGGGGAGTGGGAATTTAAGTTCCATTTACGTGTGTCTTCACCCGGCAGCATTGTCTGCTGGCAGCAGCAGTAGGGCAGAAGAGGAGGATGTTGTAATTTGCTCTCCTGTCAATCACTAGGATGGCCTCTTCTCAAATACATCATTGAAAGGAAAAAACCTGGCTAAGCCACTCGTTCTGTAAAACTAGGGGCAAAAAAGCTGTTGTACTGCTGGATAAAAAAGAAAATGAGTGAAAATTCCCCACATACTTTCTTTACTGTTTCAAAGTGTAGACATTTATTTATTTTTTAATCAAAATATGAAGGGGGATATAGTATTGCTTCTGGCTTCTGTTTCCAGCACTACAAATAATATAGAAGTATTTACTTTCCCAAACTAGAATTGTATAGAAGTTCCAGTGATAGACACTTTACTATATCAGTACTGGACGGTTTTTAATAATAATACTTCAGATTTCATGTTTTATGTTTTATAAGACATATAGATTCATAGAATTAAGAAAACACTTTTTGCCAGCACTAGTGTTGACTCTTGGGGTTTTTGGAGCACTATCTCTATGTTCTATATAGAAACAAGGCTGCAAATGGGCAGAAGGGGAGGATCACATGTGAGTTAGAGTGGCCTTCATGTGTCTGTCAGTGTGTGCCTAGTTGCCACTTGTTTTTAGCTCTTTTTCTCAACAGCCATCTATTGTAGAACAAATGTGTGACATTTGTTTATGCTGTGGAACATTTGTTTAATGGATGCAAAGATGTGTTGCATTCTTTTATATTGCATTTATTTAACTCTATGAAGCTGTGTTATTTTGCCTGTCTAAAACACCTGATTGGTCTAATAAAGAGCTTAATAGCCAATAGTGAGGCAGGAGAGAGAAAAGGGCTGGAGGAGCTAGTGGGCTGAGACAATAAATAAAAGGAGAAGAACATTAGAGAAAAATGAAAGGACAAGAGAAGAAGAGGAGAATGCCACCCAGCCACCCAGCCACCCAGCCACCCAGCCACCCGGCCACCCAGCCACCCAGCTGTGGAGTAAGAATGAAAGTAAGGTATACAAATGTAAGAAAGGAAAAGGTCCTGAGTCAAAAGGTAGATGGGACACTTTAAATTAAGAAAAGCTGGCTAGCAGCAACAAGCCAAGCTAGGGCTGGACATTTCTTAGTAGGAATAAGCCTCCATGTGATTTATTTGAGAGCTGGATGGCAGGCCCACAAAGAGTAATGAGTGATAAACAACCAACAACAGCCACCACTTCCAGTGACAGCCTGTACTCCTGTGTCATCTGCAGTGTGGTCTCCTCAGCCCTGTCAGCTGTCAGCTGCTCAGGCCTGGCTCATTGGCCAGTTTATCAATGGAGAGTGGTCAGAGGTCTTTGTAGTATGTCCAGTCCTATACTCCCTCCTGCTCAGGTGGCCGGGTCTCAACAAACTGTGATTTAAAAGGAATCATAGTACTCTTCATCTGGCACCATGCCAAGCCCACAGGAGCTTGCTTGAAGTCTGCTAAGTAAGAAAATGGCCATTAAAAGGTATGTTTGATCTAAAAAGACATATTTTTGATGCTAGCATAGTTTAAAGATGTCTTTTCTCTACAGCTTCTTTGGGCAGAGACTGTCACATGTGGACAGGTCATGCAGAGGTGGATGGATGCTCACTAGTTCAGAGATGGTATTCAAGGTCTGGTGAGCCACTCAAATGCACGCCTGCTAGTTCCCTGCATGAATCTGCCCTTTGCTTGTGGCTAGATTGGCTAGGATTCACAGGTGTGAGCAAGGAAGCCCACCGGCTTATGCAGGCCTGGTCCCCTATGACTGCTCCCATCTTTTTCCATCTGCATTGTTGTTGATGAGAAGGAAAACTTTTAAGTGTAGTTTATAGCCAGGGCTTCTGCCTGTACACAGCACAATGAAACTGGAATCTTTTGTAATTGAGGAGTATATATACACTTTGACTTATATAGAAGAAACTGTGCTTATTTTTAGAACTTTTATAAAGTCATCTCTAATGTTCTGATCTTCCTGTTTTCAGCTCTTTTGTGTGAAGCACTGCTAATGTTTTAACAGGCTCCCCATAGCCATTTCCTGGCAGACTTCTAACATTAATTACCTTTTGTCTTTCATTCATTATTTTATTAATTTTATGTGCATTAAAAGCAAGTTTTCATTCTCAGGGTATATAGTAAAGAGTAAAATATGGAGAAATATTTCACCTCAAAGGTCAGTGTAACAGTCCAGCAACTTCTGCAAAATATCTCCTTGTGGATACTGAGTGATTGTCCATCCATCCATCCATCCATCCATCCATCCATCCATCCATCCCCGTGTTCATTCATTCAGAAGTTTTCATTCATGTTCATTGCTGGACACAGTAAGTCTGCCTCTCTGGAAGTTTCCTAGCTGCTCCTACTTAGGGCCATGGAAAACAGACAGACCATCCAGTCTATGATCTCTGTCCTTCTACTGTTGTATCTCTTAAATTTGGTATGCACCCCACAGCACCCTGGGAAGTTTAGAGGCATTTTTGGTTAGGTAGCTCAGCATAACTGTGGCTCCAGCAGAAAGTACAGCTGATGCTAGTAGCCTCTTACTTCTATCAACTGCCTAGAGGGAAGCTACACCTCACAACAGTTCACAGGGTATCAACAAAAATAGCTTCTGTTCCAATTACTTTACGAATAGCCTGCCATGCTAGCTTTTTACTCACTCTTCATGGTATCCTGTGCAGGTCATAAATTAACAGTCAAGCTAATTATGACAATGTTGTAATACTAACTATTAACATTTATTAGGCAACAATAATGTGTCAAACACTATGCTGAAGACTAAAACTACCCTTTTTATTAATTCTCTTGCTCTTAGAATGTCCTCTCTTGTGGCACAGGACTGTGCTCCAAACCAAAATGCCACCACCTTTATGAGTTTGGCTGAGCCTGTTTGAAAAAGATACCATAGCTGGGTTTATTGACTGTTGATGGCTGCTCACAGAAGGAGGGATGGAGACAGTCTTGGGAGGACTGTCACCTCATGATTCAGCCATTCCTACCAACCAGCTGCATATAATTCTTCCCTAAGTGAATGTGACCTCAGGAAGAGACTGGAGAGGATAGGTTGGGGAGGTCTTGGGAGAAGGCTCCATCTATATGGCCACATGGGAGTCATCATGCAAACTGGGAACAGACCTTGCAGTGTGGCTGTTTTAATGGCACCCATGCTCCCAGTCATACCCTTTACCCATTGATCTGTAAGTGAGCCTAGGCGACCCAATGTGTCTCCAGAGTAAATGTTGGTGGATGTGTACCGTCGTTGGGAGCTTAGGTTGGGAGCTTATTCCTCAGGGAAGGAATTTTAACAACATTTCACTGTAGAAATTGAGTGCTGCCGTTAACACACAGGATTCACTTCAAGATTGGGTCCCCAAGGCCGTGAGTGACTATGCTGCGCTTCTTTCAGGCATCAGCAATGGTTCCCCAGTTCACCAGTTCAGTCATGGCAGAGCAATACTATCCACCAGGATCTTTCTAAGGTATTTATCAAGTGGTCCCTAATGTTGAAACTCCTGTCCTCAGAGGCATACATCCAGATTCTCCCTAGCCTTGACCTGGCCATTCCACAAGCTTTTGTTTTTTGTATTGAGTGGGCTACTAAGGATTTCCAGCTGACTGAGGGATGGAGGATGGCCAGGGCTCAGGCTCTCATCTCCCGGTGCTCTCTAGTTCTCCTGTATCTTTCCTGTTACCATCCGACTGCAAAGAACAGCCTCACTCTGGGAACCTTCTGCAAATAGAGGTAGTCTGTCTTACCCTGACATTTAGGTGGTCTCTGATTGCTCAAGTGGGTCTAGAAGGCTTCCTCAGGCAGCTCCTGTTTGGAGGTAACTACTCCCCTGCTCAGTGCCCAAGGCTGTGCAGTCTTTTTAATGATGCTGTTTACCAAGGTACTGAGGCAATTTTTGTAGGATTGCTTCAAAGTCTGTTCTGTCAAAGATAAATGTTTCCTACTGAGCTTTTTTGGCTTGCATTTTTGCCCAAGGCCTTTTCCCTCAGTCTTCATAGTTAGTCCACAGAGAGTCAGAGAGAGAGGTTAAAGATGCACTTCACTAATTCAGAGCCAACTAGGAAACTTTGTTTTGCATCTGACTGGAACCTTGCTTTGGCTGTGAGACAGGGCCCTCCTGTCCTGCACTCCAGGAGATTAAAACCTTTCTTCAGTTAGAGAATAATTCTGAAGTACCTGGTGAAAACAGTCCCCAGTTCAGACCTCCTGGCCCCTAACAGAGGCATACACTCTGCTTTGTAGCTGGAGCAAGCCTTTGCTGTTACAGAATTTCTTGCTATTGTTTCACACACATGGGAACTGCATGAGGGTGTGCAAGTGGAAAGAGACATTATTCTCCTCTTTGGTGATTTCTCCAAGTTTTAATTTTGGTCTTATTTCCCCCTCCTTCTCAGGATTTGATTTCATCCCAAATTTTCTTATGAATAAGACTATTCTGATAGTTCATTGAGGCCACAAAGACCACAGGCTTCTGAAAGAGGAAGTCTTGGTTGCTGGTTCCCCTCCTCCCGTTTTTCTTTTTTTAAAGAAGGTGCTTTGAATGTAAAACTAGCTTGGTTTGAGGCTACATTTTAAAATGTCTCAGCACAGTAAAAGTTTAGTACTGAGAAGAAATTGAGGCTCTTAGACTATGCGGTTAGGGGTGCCCTTACTCTGCTTTTCTATGTAGGAACATTGAGCCTGCCAGTTGAAGACCCTCCTTCCTTACTCATGAAGTTCCCAGCTTCTAAAAGGCTGTCTTGTTAAGTGCAACCTCATTTAATTTTTGTGGTCTCACAGTTGATCAGCATCGGTGAAAACAGTACAGATTGAACCAAAAGCCCCCCAGGCTTTGGCTGTTGGCTTCACTTACCTACTTCAAGGTTGAGAGAGTAGCTTTCAATTTCCAGATCAAGTTGTTGAGCCGCAGTAGATCGGAGATACTCTAAGACCTCCAGCACAGCCTGGGTGAGGTTATAGGGTACCACCTGTGCAAACCGCACTCTGCTGTTCACGATCACACTCCCGTTTCTGAAACTCAGTATTTCCAGTTGCTTAAACCCTGTAAGACTGGATCGTAGATATGGAACCAACTGCAAAAGAAGAAATAGTTTATTCCTAACTGGCTCACTGCCGGTTCTGTTTATGCTCATTCTTCACTACCTGTGGCACACATTTAATTTCCTCATTGCCGGGTTTGTTGGATGTATGAGACCAGAACACCACAACCTAATGATCTGTTTGTAGTAATTCTGTCCATATTTCCACACTTCTGCCTGCATTGTGATAGATGGGCAGGGATTTTTTTTTCATGCCTTGTGAGTACAGATTTTTTTTTTCTTCTAAATCCAAGCTAATGCTGTTAACCAAGGAATGTCAGCTTCCTTTTTTTTTTTTAAAGTGACTATTCTAAATTGAGCCCAGAAGTCAACCTATGTTAGTGTAAATGGAAATGTGAAATGAGCCATTGAAATAAAAATACTCAAACCTACTGTGTCTGTCCGTTAGTGTAGTGACACTTCATAGCATGTAGAAGGGAAGTGCCAATCAGGACATTTGGATGAGGGTATTGGAGCTGGTTCCAACTAGTTGTGTGGCCTTCATTGAGCAATGCAATACAATACCTGTGTGGAAATAAATACATGCTTATCTGCATTGTGAGGGAGCAAAGGTGGCTTCCCAAGGATTCCTTTTCAAATGTGATTTAATAATCTCAAAAGCATCCTTAGGACAGTGAGCTTCTTTTGTGTTCCCACTTGTCCTTTGTGAGCCATAGCCATTTTGAAGGTCATTGTCCAGAAGTGCTTGAAGCTCATTTCCTGACTCTAGAAGGCTTCATGAACTATAGCCCTATAAACACAGACAGCGCAAAGGTCAAGCTTCCAGGCTTGCCTCAGACTCACTTGCTCTTTCTCACCCTGTCTCCTTCTCCATAGAATTTTGGCTCTGACCTTGTTTTATAAGGTGTGTTGGTTAGTTAAGTGAACTGGGTACAAACTAGAGTTTTCTAGGACAAAGGAACCTTAATTAGAAGTAGCCTTCATCAGATTGGCACCTGGGCCCTTCTGGGTCATGTTTTATTGACTAATGATTGTTGTGGGAGGAGCCCACTACAGCTTCTGCCACCCCTGGGCAGGTGGTTCTGGGTTATGCAAGAAGGTACTAGGAACAATCCTGTAAGCAACATTTCTCTGTGGTTTCTTCAGGCTTCAGTCTTAAGTTTCTGCCATGGAGACCCTCAGTGATAGACTATAACCTATGAGGAAAAGTAAACCATTTTCTTCCCAAGCTGATTTTGGTAATGGTATTTATCTTGGCACCAGAGAAGTCAAGTAGAAGACAGGTTTATCTTGAAAACAAAGTGGAATGTCACATGAGAGTTGAGAATCTGTTCATTGTACTCCATCCTGGATTGTTCTACTACTCTACTGATGTCATTCTTGAATTAGCACTACATTGGCCTGGGACAAGACTTTTCTGTTTTCATTTTGTGTACAGACAATTAATTGCCTTGTCTTAAAATCAGTTCCCAGAATGCAATGGAAAAGAAGGTGACTCCTTAGTGTTGATATTTTTTCAGCCTCCTCATAGCCAAGCCTTGGTCATGTGACTAGCTCCATGACTACAGATTGTGGAAGGGATGTTGCTGCTTCTGCACTTGTTGACAAACTGCTGTCCCTGGACCTCTCTCTTCTCACATGTGAAAACAGGATGTAGCTGCTACTCAGCCTTAACTTTGCAAACAGGGAAATACTCTTAGGGTCACATGTGAAAAAAATGTGGGTTTGCAGGGTGACACTAGAACACACTTGCCCATCTATCAAGAAGAAATAAGTCTGCACCTGATTTCAGTGTTCTTAATATCTTTTATGGCAGCCTATCACAAACCCTAATGAAAGAAATGGGGTGAAGTGAAGCTCACTGGGACATTGTTTTCTAAGGCAGCCCCAATACTTTCCTAATGGAGTGTGTGTGTGTGTGTGTGTGTGTGTGTGTGTGTGTAGAACAGAGGATCTTACATTTATAACAACATAGATGGGTTAAAAGAGGTGGGAGGTTCTACCTGAACTCTTTTCTTCATTCATGCTGGGCAGCATGGCTCTAAGGTAGGAAAATTGCTTAAACTTCTTTTAGATTTCAAGCTCAGTTCTATAGTGTTTCTATATAGAATCTGGATAAAATTATTTAGGGAGAACTTTATGAGGAGAATTTAAGGATAAACTGATTCCCACAAAGCTGGTGGCAGTGTCTTCTCTGATTGCCCACCATAGAACTAATTTCCCTGGTTTGATTTAAATCACCTCAAAATTTTATCTGAATGCCTTCTGCAATAGCACAGCCACTTTAAAAGCTCATCTTTTCCTAGCCTGCATTGCACAAGATGAGCAATGATTATAGTACAATCACAAAGCAACAGCAAAAAAGAACGAGGAGGCACAGCAAGCAGAGAAAGGTAAGCTGAGTTCACTCACCAGGTCTGTGAATTGTTGTTCCAGGGCTTGATACTCCAGAGAACTCTTGTTGAACAGGTCATAGGAGAAAGGCATGTTAGCAACTCGAAGACTAAAGAATACCAGTAAGTCGTGGCCTTTGGCATCAATAGTCTCAGAACTGGTGGTGATGTACTGTAATGGGATGGGCGTGGTTATCTCCACAAAATGCTCCGGGGCAGAATCATATCCACTCAGTCCTGATACTTCTGACAAGACAAGGGTGTCAGATACATCCATTTCCTCTAGGTCTCTGATTGTATCTTGGCTTCTTGGAATCAACTTGCTTGTACTGGAAGCTTCAGGCCAATGTGACATTTCTAGAGGCAGTTGGCTGATGGTAGAATAGTCGCTAGTGGGGAGAGTGAGCCCAGGGACATGTATGGCTTGGCCAGTGGTCATCAAGTGAGGGGAGCTTTGATCAACCAGAGAGAAGATGCTAGGAGTAGTGAAAAAAGGTGGATTTTCCAATAGAGAAGTTGAGGCAGCTGCAGGTGGAGACCAAGAGCTGTCTTTGGAGGACATGTCTGACACTATTTTCATTATGTCCAATTATTTCCACCCAAAGAGAAAATGAAAAATAACATAGTTAATCAACTTTAATATTTTTAAACAGTTTCAACTACATTTTTATAAAAGCTATATCCAAATCTAGGAAGGCAAAGGGTAGGTCCATAAACTCTTTATTCAGACCCCAAATTCTACATATTTGAGATGGAAGGAGTATTGGTTAATTAGATAATTGTCCAGGTAGACGTAGCATACCTGCAGAAGAGATAAAAGAGTGAGTAGTCACCAATAGACTAGAGTTGGTTGAATACCAAACCACATCTGATACTGGCATAGGCTTAAATCCACACCCCCACCTGGAACTTCTAGACAACTTGCTGTGGAATTTTGGTGCAGATGTTTTATTCACTTTCCAACACTGCAAATCTGAATTTTGTAAAACTATTTTTTTTGGGATTAAATGATCATATTTTGGTAGCTTTATTATTTACAATTCAACTTACTTTTTTAGAACTGGATATTTCAGAACCGAATAAGTTGACAATTTGCAAAATAGTACTGAGGATGTAAAGGTGTGTGTGATGTATACTTTGGATTTTATATTGAACATTCAACTCAGTATTTGATAATATTTCAAATCTTTCATTGCTTTCACATAGGACTAGTGAAGTCTATTCCATTTTTTTGGTACAAAAATTAAGAACAGTAAGTATTTATGAACTGAGAAAGTACTTACATGAAACTTTCAGATAGAGAGATTGATGGATTATTAAAGTAGCCCAATAAACCTAAATCCAGAGCCACTGATTACATTTAAGAGACCGGGCAGACAAAGCTGGCAATTTTCTATGATTACTTCCAGGGGCATTTTGGCAAATCTATGGGAGAGTTCTCCTGAAACCTGCATGCTAAGTATGATGAATGGTCTGTCTGAACGCAGATCGAATCTTTGGACTTGTAGTCAACTAATTTACCACAGTGCAATCACCAAAACTGAAACATAAACAGCTCTGAAAGGCAGAATCATATCAGCTTCATTACTTTCTTAAAATAAAACTCGGCTATTTGTGAGCTACACTTTGCGTTTCAGAGAAGGACACTCTTTTGTCACCCTGTCATAAAGTGCCTAGGTGTATCTAATTATAATTCACCCAACTGCCAGAAATATTTGCTGATGCCTATGATCTCTGTGCATATAAACTTAGATTTTTATTTAAATATTCTTTTACTATGAGATAAATGCTTGTGTAAAACCCCCCCCAAATGCATGTTGAGATCTCTTTTCCCACAAAGTGATAATGTTTGTAGATGAGGCCTTAGGGAGGAAGGGGGAGGCTATGAAAGTGAACCCTTATTAGATGGGATTGGTCTTGGGCCTTCATCTGAACAGATATGAGAGGAATGATCTGTCTTTACAAAGTCAGGCTATAGAAGGCATCCATGAGCAACCCAGAAGAAGTGCTGTTGCCAGGGCCCAAATCTATCAGCAGTAGCTTGATTTTGGAATTCCCTAATATTAGATCTATAGAAGTACACTTTTGTTGCTCAGTTCATGCAGCACATAGCATTTCGTTATAGCTTATGTGAGGCTTGGGAATGAATATATTGACAGTGTTCCTGTGCTGTCTGATTTGGTGTCACTTCTTTGTGCCATGCATTTGAATCAGTGCTCTTAGGATGTGCACTCTGTGCTCCTACAAATGATAAGGCTTAGGAAATCAGAGGCATGAAGCACCATGATGGATGATGTTTTATGTCTGCTTCTGGGCCAGCATTTCATCACTTGTACCTTTCCCACTGTATAGTCTTTAACCAGCTTAAAACAGGCCATGCTATAAGTCACCAGTCAGGGAATTTCTACCATTGTCCTTTTGTAGACTATTAAGACAAGCTTGTTATGTTCACATCAAATCTCCCTAAGCAATTTCATTGACATAACATGTGGCTGTTGAAATGTAGGGCTGCTTGATAATATATACAGCACCAACTGAAGCAATAGTATGCTAAAAAATTTACCCTTGTGCTTATGGGAAATTCACATTTGACTACAATCTTTGCCAAATCTAGGAACCCTACTTAAATTCTCCTAATCTCAAAAATGAAAGAAAAAAATAAGAATTCTTCTAATTTTTTCTTCCTCAAGATTGAAGCTACTGAGGCACTATTCAGTTCCTCTGGAAAAAATTATTCACACCTTGCCATGACTTCTAATTTAGATAGTTATGCTTTTATCCAACTCTTACGTAAAAATGAGACATGGCAGTGACACAGACT
Source organism: Sigmodon hispidus (assembly GCA_004025045.1). Classification (NCBI taxonomy): domain Eukaryota; kingdom Metazoa; phylum Chordata; class Mammalia; order Rodentia; family Cricetidae; genus Sigmodon; species Sigmodon hispidus. Next base: position 101,871 of record PVIH01002813.1, read on the forward strand.
ATTCTATTATTAAGTCTCAGATGCTACAATAGAAAGTCAAGTGCTAAAAGCCAAGGCCACTTATTTCATTACAGAATGTGAAAAATAAAAGACTCAAAATAACTACGTTACAGAGTGTATGTGAGCTCTACAAAGGTGTAAAGTGTTTGTGCATGGTGGAGCACTAGCATAAAGCTCTGATCCTAGGCAGAAAAGAAATGGTTATTTTCATCACATTCTAGGCAGAAGGTCTGTTCAAAGTCAAGGCCACAGTTGAAATGGTCCAATTGAAAGCAGATGAACACAGGGCAGCTGAAGCCAGAAGTGAGAGAATTGACAGTTGAAGTTAAGAATGGTTTGTGTGTGTGTGGAGGGGGCAGGCAGCAGTATTGTGAGCTAGAAGACGACAAAGGAGAAGGAGATGGCTGAAAGAGAGAGCCCAAGGGAAAGGCTGCCAGGAAGGATGACATCCATTCTGTGGGGTATAGACCTCAAGCAGCTGCCTAGTTCATATCGAAATAGTCCAATTTCATAGTCTAATTTGGGATTTTCTAATATCCTTTAGCTCTTTGGTTGGCATAGCCAACACATTCATCCTTTTCATATTATAGAAATAGAAAAATGTGTCTTTTAAAAAATCAATTTGTTCAATGACTGAATAGATATTGATAGCCTCCCATTAGTTCAGGTGCTCAGATGAATCAGTGAACAAAACAGCTGTCAGTCTCCACCAGTTTACTGTGTAGTGGAGGAAGCCAGAAGATGCAGAATGTCTAGTGGGGATGGATGCTCTGGAAACAAGTGGGAAAGGAGGTGAAGGAATCAGCCTTGAATGAATGCAAAGAAGCATGTAGGAGGCTGCTAGCTTGGGGACCATTGAATGCTGCAGTCTACCAATGGGCATGGTAACTGAAGACATGTTCAAAGGTAGACATCCTTTCTTAGGATTATTCAGTTAAAATAAGCAAGTAATCTGAGAAAGAGGGAGAGATGGATACTAAAAAAACTCAGGGAGAGCTTCTGGAAGATACAGAAGGCAATTCTAAGGAGAGAGAATCAAGACTGGAGGTAGGTAGTGGCTCACAGAATTTCACTGCTAAGCCTGCCTGGTTTTCTAAATACTAACTCAGAAAGCATAATCTCTCCCTTTCTCCTTTTCTGTCTGTTCTCTAGAAGTAAGCTAAACCCTGAGAATGCACACTCAGACACTAAAAATTATTTCTCTGAAAAACACTACCCATCTGCTTGTCACTCGATGGTTTTTCTCCCATCTCCAATAAAATGATCTTCAAACTTAAAAAATAAAAAAAGATTGCCTTTGTATAAAGAGGTACAGAGAATGCAGATGCCATTAAGCCCTGTGACAGTGTGCAAATTTTTACAAAATACTTTTACAACTTCATTGATGAGTGAAGAGAAATGTCCACCTTTGTGTTTTATCTGATATGGCAAAGTTGTTGGAGGATGTATTCCACAGCACAAGAAGACACCTCTGATAGAGGGGGGCAGGGACAGCAGAGAACCTACTGGGGAAGGTAGGAGAATTCTGAAGGAGATATCTCAGTGAGGGTGCTCCACAAGGTCAAGAGAACAGTGCTCCTTCAGAAGAGAAGGGAGTCTCTAAAACTTGGAATTGAGGTAGCACCCGATGTGGTAATAAATATAAAGAAGACTAGACACAGGAGAAGAAAACAAATATCAAATTTAGGAAATCAAGAAGGAAAAGGTCAAATAGCTCACCCGTGGATATAATTTGAATGCTAACTATTGATTTAATGATAGCTGTATTATTACACTACCGAGATGCTGATAGGGGAGGCTGAAGGGAATCACACTGTCAGAAACTGAAATCGCCATCACTAGTGACAGAAAATCAACAAATGACAAATGAGAATCCACAAACATGGCCCCAACATAGTGGAGAGGGTGCCTGAACTGGCTTTCCCCTGTAATCAAATTGATGACTACCCTAATTGTTATAGAACTTTTAACCAGCAACTGATGGAAGCAGATGCTGAGATCCACAGCTAAGCACTAGGTCGAACCAGTCCAGTTGAAGAGAGTGAGGAGAGATTATATGAGCTAAGGGGTCAGGATCATGATAGGAAACCCACTGAGACAGCTGACCATAGCTACTGAGAGCTCAATGACTCTAGACTAACAGCTGGGGAAACTGCTTGGGCCTGAACGAAGCACTCTGAATGTGGATGACAGTTATATGGCTTGGGCAGTTTGTGGGGTCTCTGGCAGTGGAACCAGGATTTATTTGTTCCTAGTGCATGAAGTGGCTTTTTGGAACCCATTCCCTATAGAGGGATGCCTAGCTCAGCTTTGATACAGAGCGGGAGGGGCTTGGTCTTGCTTCCACTTGATATGCTGGATTTTGTTGACTCCCCATGGGAGACATTATCCTCTTTGAGAAGTGAATAGGAGATGTAGAGGGAAGCTTGGGGTGGGGGTGAATGTAAGAAAAGGAGGGGAAGGGAACTGTGGTTGGTATGTTAAAAAAGACCTTTTAAATAAAAAAAAAAAATTAAAAAATGTGAGGAAGAGTGAGTGCCAGGAAGACAAATGAGTTCAAAAGCAGCTTCTTAACATATGGAACCTCACAGAAAGGAGGCGTGAGATACCACATTTTATTACTTAAAGAGATTGCCCTTTTGATTTGGAGATGACTGGAGATTCAAATGCAGGTCTAGAAATTAACACAGGATCCATCAATCTGCTCCAGCCAGAGACGCAAGGCTGGTGGGCTGTCCAGAACGGATTTTCTCAACAGGCTGGAAACTGACTAGAAATGGCTAGTAATCACGGCGATGCTTAATTAAGAAAATCTGGCTGCATCCCGGCGGGCACGGTGAACTGTGCGGCAGTTTTGACTTTTTCTGTTTCCCTCTGCGCTGTGACTCTGCGGTAGCCTGGGAAACAGCAGCCCTGATCCTAAGTACCAGGACTTCATGAGCAGAATGGACCCACTGAAGAAAGAAGAGTAATTACTTGTTTTGACCTGTCTTTTGACTCCCTGGAAGCTGGAATCAAAAGGCCTGCGGTTCTCCCTTCCAGCCGAGCTCTCCTGTGGCTGAAGTGGCTGCCTGTGGGGAGCCTGTTGAAACCACACAGGCACATGCGCTAATTGCTGCTGTGTGAGGCAGTGGCAGCAGCGAGACAGAGCAGCCCACTAGCCAAAAAACTTTGGGGGAAAAGTGCAGAGGAAGAATTGCTTTGAGGACAAGCTCTGTCCCGTGGAGAAGAAGGTCGACCACAGAATCAGGGCTTAGCATGCCTTCTCTGAGAAGGACACTGATTCACATGGACATAAAGTCTGAGCTTCTCTAAAGCAGGGAGCCAGACCCCAAACACAGAGGCCCCTACCATATGTTACAAGGTTTCCTTTTGGTGTGATGAAATAGTTCTGGACTTGAACAGTGGTGAGGGCTGTACAACACAAATAGACTAAAAACTGCCAAATTGCCTACTAAAAGATGACTACGATATCGAATTATATTTCAGTAAAGGAAATGGTAATACATGAGATCACATGTTCCCTCCCTTTCGTGTCTCCTTTCCAAACCAGCACACAATGTCAACGACCACGTTAATATGACCCAGAAATTACTACCAAATCACCCTGCTTTAGACATCCAGCTTCTCTTTCATCCTATCCCCTCCTCAACATCCAGCGACTACTAATTTGTTTTCCACTTACGCAATTTTTTTTTCAATTTACACAATGGGATAATTCAATGTGGTGATAATATTTTTCTGAAAATATTATTTGACCCCAAAGAAACAGAACCGTTTCCAGACTTTACAGGCAATTAGTAATATGCTTGCCGTCACTTAAGGCTGTTTTCTTACAGAGTCCTGGTCTTCCAGAGAATTGATTTCCAGCACCCATATGGCAGCTCACAACTGTCTATGACTCCAGTTCCAGGGGATCTGATGCTTTCACATAGATATATTTGAAGGCAAAAATACCCATGCATATAAAATAAAAATAAATTATTTTTAAAAAAATAAAAGAAAGTGCAGATCAAGTTCCCCAGATAACATTCCCTGTCAGTTAATAGTCTCTGAACTGCCCTCATAGACTCCCAGAGGTGTGCCTCAGTCTGCTTTGTGAGTCTAAAGCCAGTTAGAGCAACAACAACAGAAAATTAATGATCATAGGTACAGAAGGTATCATTCCTTCCATTCATCTCTCTTGGGTCAATTCTGAATAAAGTGAGCCATCACAGCATGGGGACACTAACCTGCCTGGAAAGAGGCTTTTGTCTTAGTTTGAGTGTCTATTGCTGTGATGAAACACCATGACCAAAAGGCAAATTGGGGAGAAAAGGATTTATTTGGCCTATACACTTACATTACTGTTCATCATTGAAGGAAGTCAGGACAGGAAAGCAAACAGGACAGGATCCTGGAGGCAGGAGCTGATGCAGAGGCCATGGAGGGGGTGCCGCTTACTAGCTTGATTCCTCTGGCTTGCTCAGCCTGTTTTCTTATAGAACCCAGTATACGGATGGTATCGCTCACTATGGGCTGGGTGTCCCCACTGATCATTAATTGAGAAAATGTCTTACATCTTGATCTCAAGGAGGCATTTCCTCAAGTGAAGCTCCTTCCTCTCTGATGATTCTAGCTTGTGTTAAGTTGACATAATACCAGCTGCTACAACTGGCCCCTTTGTCAGCTTACACACAAACACATTCCTATCAAGCCACAAACCTTCCTTTTTTATTTATCCTCAAGACTGTAGATAATTTTACAAGTCCCCCAGTCTACAAACTCAAACACATTCAAAATTCAGTTTCTTTAAAATAGTCAATGTCTTTAAAAATCCAAAGTCTTTTAAAAATCAAAGTCGTTCAATTGTGGGACCCAGTACAATACTTTTTATTTCAAGGGGGAAAAGCTAGGACATAGTCACAATCAAATCAAAGCCAAACAAAATTCTAATCATCCAAGTCAGAGAGCCACTCACAATCTTCTGGACTTCTCCAAAGGCTTGGGTCACTTCTCTGGCTCTGCCCTTTGCAACACACAAGGCTTGTCATCTAGGCTCAGACAGGCTCCACTCCACTCCTATTGCTATTCTTGGTGGTCATCCTATGGTACTGGCATCTCCATAATGCTGGGTCTTCTGCTGCAACTGGGATGCATTTTCCCCAGTAGCCTCTCATAGGCTCTTTTCATGGTGTCTAGCCTCAACTTCTCTGCATGATCCCTTCAGACCTGGGCCTTCAGCTGCCACTGAGGCTGCACCTTCACCAATGGTCTCTTCTGGCCTCTCATAATACCAAGCCTCAGTTGCTCTTCATGACCCCTTCATGCCTTCAAAACCAACAATTTCTGAATGACTCATATATTACCAAGTCCAGCTTCTAGCATAAGGTACAACCTTGGCCACCTCTGGAACATAGCTTCTCTGTGTTCTCAGGAGACTCTTCCCAGAATATTTCACCTCAGACTCCTCCTCCTCTTTTTTTTCCTTTATTGATTCTTTGTGGATTTCACATCATGTATCCCATTCTCACTTATCTCCCAGTCTCCTTGAATCTTTGCAACTTCCCTCTCAAATCAAAACCAAATTTAAAAGAAAATACAAACCAAACAAAAAAAAATTAAGAAGAGTCTTGTGGAAGAAGCTGCAGTGTGGCCTGTTGAGTCACTCACAGTTTAATTTTAGTCCATTCATCTTTACTTGCAAATGTTCATTGCCAGGAGCCATTGGTCTGGTTCTAGGCCCCTGGCTTCTGCTGTGCCACCATTAATGAGCTCTCACTAGGGCACCTTCTAGGTATCCTGTTGGAGATCTTGCTGTTTGTTTTAAATTTGTAGATTTCTTCTCTTCACATGCTCTAACAGTTCATAGATTTAGTGAATGCTTGGCCAGCTCATAGCTGTGGTTCTGGGCCTGGGTAATAGCTGTGTTGGTCAGCTTGCTAGCTTTCCCTCATCACCTGGATGAGCTCTCCAACATCGCCTCAGCTAGCTCACTCAATGCAGCCTAGAGAAAAGAGTGGGGCCAGTTTTCCTGCTATGGGGCCCTCAGATCTCCTCAATTACATTGCCAAGGCCAGCTCTTGCCAGTCAAGTAGCAGGGCCCTCTCTCCTAATTCCTACAGGAGGAATATAAGAGGGTCCTGGGGTCAGCTCTCCTGCTCTCCTCCCTTCAATGCTAGCTCATCCGTACCTGACAACAGGGTCAGCTATAGTTTGTTGGCCATGTGGGATGCAGGGCCTGTTCTCCTGTGCAACTAAGTAATAGAGCTAATCCTGTTCCTCCTTAACTGCCATGCAGTGACATGGGTGAAGAAAAGATGCCCTTCCCATTTCATTCTTTGTTACCTGTGATAGGCTAGAGACATGGCCCTGGGGATCACAAGAGTGAGAGAACCAGCTGGTCTCTTCTTTTTTAAAAAAATCAATTTATTCATTTATTTTACATCCTGACACCAGTTTTTCCTCCCTTCTCTCCTTCCATTCTTGCCCCCAACTCCACTTTGCCCTTTCCATCTATGTCTTCTGTTTCTGTTCAGATAGAGGCAGGCCTCCCATGGCAAAGCATGGCATATCAAGTTGAGGAAGGACTAAGCTCCTCTCCTCCTATTAAGGCTTGCTTATGCAACCCGGTCTGAGGAATAGGTTCTGTGAAGCCTGCCAAAGCAGCAGGGACAGGGCCCACTCCCACTGCTAGGAGTCCTGTAAGTTCAAAGCTCACACACATAGGTAGAGGGCCTAGGTTGGTCCCATTCCAGCCCCTTAGTTGTTGATGTAGTGCCTGTGAGCTCCTATGTGCCCAGGTTGCTTGTTTCTGTGAGTTGCCTTGTGATGATATTGAACCCCCTGGCTCGCAATCCATTCTCTCTTCAACTGGACTCCTGGAGCTCAGCCTAGTGCTTGGCTGAGTATCTCTGCATCTGCTTCCATCAGTTACTGGATGAAGGCTCTTTGATGACAATTAGGATAGTCACTGATCTGATTAGAGGAGAAGGCCATTTTAGGCTTCCTGACCTCAGCTAAGACTCCTACCTTTTTAATCACTACCTAGCTCCATCTGATCAGCATCAAGTATCTCAGTAAAACAAAAATTTCCTTTAGTAGTTCTATTATCTTGTTAATCAAGCTGTTTCTTCAGCTTCAGCTATCCAGAACCACAGAATCTTAATTCAAAATAACAAATGGCCCTGACAGGGTCTTTGAACTTCCCTCTGAAACATCACAAGCCAGGCCTCCATCTCCTGCACTGCTCTCAACATTCTTATCTTCAAAGCTCCTGCAGAACATCCCACAAAGCTCTTAATACTCAATGGCTCTTCTAGTCCAAAGTTCTGAAATCCTTCCACAACTCCCCCCAAAACATGGTCAGGTCTGTCACAGTGATGCCCTGCCACACTGGTACCAATTTCTGTCTTAGTCAGGGTTTCTATTGCTGTGAATAAAAACTATGACCATAGCAACTCATCAGGGAAAACATTGGGGTGATTCACTTACAGTTCGGAGGTTCAGACCATTATCATTATGGTGGGCATGGCAACATGCAGGCAGAGATGGTGCTAGAGAGGTAGCTGAGTATTCTACATCTTGAGCAGGCAATAGGAAGTGGTCTGTCTCACTGGGTGTGGCTTGAGCATAAAGGAGACCTTAAAGCCCACCTCCACAGCAGCACATGTCCTCCAACGAGATCACACCTACTCCAATAAGGTCACATCTGCTAATAGTGCCACTCCCACTACAGAGGCCATGTGAGAATGGCCTGAGCCTTTGACTAACTCCAGCTCAGGTGGGTATTTCAGCAGTGATGCCATCAGAGCACATATATCTTAAGAGGAGTATAGCTCTCACTGATATCTTGGCATCAAGCCAGTGCAAGGCCCTAAGCCAGAATGAATTATTAACAGATTTCTATAGAAACTGGAAGAGATAATTTGTTTTTATTGTTGCTTTAAGTCATAAATTCACAGACATTTTACATGCAGTGGGGGAAACCACTCCACACAGATTAAACCCAATGTAACAGGGTTTTGTGTTGCCAGATTTTGTGTCTGGCTTTTACTATTGTAAAGAAAGAATTTGGCTATGGGTTTAGAATAGTTAATTTGAATCATGCTTATATGGTAGGAACACATTAGAGTTTACATAAAATATGCTAAAATGGATGGTATCAGCATTCTGATATCCAGTGGGGACATTAGTTGTCAATTTCCTGCTTATAGGGGAAGCATTTGGAACAGGAAATGTTTTTGCATTTATTGCATTTACTAAGTAGGAATAAGGGCTCATTCAGGAAGGAGTGTGGTTTTCAGCATTGCGCTACCACTCCAACTAGCATTAACCTGATCTCCATGCCAAAAGTTTCCATCCCAATCAACCAGTACTTTTTTCACACAAAATATTTTATAGTATTCCATTCATTAACCTGAAATCAGCTTAATCAAGAATGTGACCTGATCAATCCACCTTGTCAAAATAGGTAGTGCAGTGGCACAATATAAAGAAGAAATAAAAGTAATTTATAATAATATAGTATGTGTTTTAGAAAACATTCTAATGCCATGAGAAACAATAAAGTAGCTACATGTTTGTTCTTGTTTGTTTTTGGGACATGAATTCATCATGTAGCCCAGGCTGACCTTGAAAATGCTATGTTGCCACAGCTAGCTCAAGCTGTTTGTCCTCACTCACAGCTTGCATTACTGGTACATACTAGCACTCCTCTCTCACACTTGTTTGTATATATAAACATCTTCAGCATCACTGTAGATTCCAAAGTTGTGAATCATCCTGTTTCAATGACATAGGGCCACAGAAATATCTTGACTCCATTTAAAGAGACATCAATAGTTTTTTGAAATGTTGTCTAACTTTTACAGATATTCAAATAACACAAAACATAATCTCTCTTTAACTTACCAATTAGCTTTATTGCTAGAAAATTCAGTTAATTAAAAAGTTGTAAAACATACCTTGTAAACTATACTTAAATTAAAACAAGCACTGAGAAAATGTGAATGTCTTAAGTGTCTTCTCTAGGGTATCTTCAAGGTTATGTGATTGACAGGTCCTGTGCTTTCTGTTGTCTTTGCAAGGTATCGGTTAAGAAGTCTAGAAGATTATTTTTGCTCATATAATACAGAGGGATTTTTATCAGAAGAAAGATAAATCATCATTTCTCTGGAGATATTTACAAGTTTTATTTGTACATTTATTTCCTCAGTTGTGATTGGTAATTGTGTATTGTTTTAAATTATCTTTTGAATTGCTCATATCTCACTTCCTTATTAATTAATGTGTTATATGTAACCCTCAAGCTATTCATTTTCTTATTGTATGAGAGAGGTTTTTATTTTCTATATTTTATTAAATGAATTTCTATCTTAAGAGAAACCTAGATGTTGACATTTACAATTTTTATTTTCATATGTATGAATATTTGACAGGCTTCTGTAAACAGAATGAGACTAACAGTTGATGTACAGAATATTTCATTCAATAGCAACAGAGTATGACTCTTTCTGGTAGCACGTGGAATGTCCTCCAGGATAGAGTTACATGTTAGACCACAAACCAAGACTCAGTGAATTAAACAAAATTAAAATAATATAATGCATCTTTTCAGACCACTATAGAACAGAACTAAAATCTTTTAAGACCAGATATGCATATTGTTTGAGCAGCATGCTTTCAAATGACCAATGGTTAACCAAATAAACCAGAATGGAATGACATAAAGAGCTTGAGAGAAATAAAAATGGAAATACAACATATTCAAATCTGTGCAATATAGAAAAGACACACTAGGAGGGAAAATTCATCATCAAAAACTAGAAAAAAATAACAATATACCTACCTCAAGTCCAGTAAGGCAAATATAAACCAAAATTAGAGGGCAAAGCATGATGACCAGAGCAAAAATATATAAAATTTGAAAAAGCTTTTAAAAAGATAAACAAAGTTGGCAAACCTTTTAAAAGCTACACTAACCATATTTGTTTTTCCTCCTGTGTTTTGAGTTTTTGCTAGCATAAAAGTGTGTGACATGCATGCAGTACACATAGTGACCAGAAGAAGCCTTCAGAACATGTGGAACAGGAGTTACAGAAGGTGGTTAGCCACCATGCAGGTGCTGGGAATTAAGGGCACCTGGATCCTTTGCAAGATCAGCTAGTGTTCTTAATCCCTCCCCTTCCCTATTGCATTTTTATCTGAACCAATCCTTCTTCAAACATTTATTGAACACCTACTGTTTATCCAAATAAAGTAGTAATTTAAATCAACTGTGAGAGCTATATTTAGAGTTATTGTATAGACATGTAACTTAAAGTAAGGTCAACAAATGGGATGAAAACCCAAGAAGACATTTAAAACAATTTAGTCCAAGGTCATTTCTACTGATACTCAGTGTTTAGTAATTTGGTAGAATATTGTTGCTTTTATTTTTCTTTCTAAAATTAAACTTTCTGAACATTAAGGGAACATTGAACAGAAAACAAAACACTTGAGATGGAATATCTGACCCATTTTTTGCCTTTAATCCACTCAGTCCCTCATTCATTCATTTAACAAATATGTATTTTCCGGTGTCCATAGCTATACTAGATCACAGTAATAACTCTCATTTTAAGTACATGGAATGTGCCAGGAACAGTTGTAAGCATTGTACATATTTAACCAGCCTTCCCAAGAACTCTTTGAGATAAGGCACAATGATGACCAATTCAAAGATGGAAAACTGAAACATAGAGGCCCAGGTTGCAAGTATTCAAGCTTGAACTTAAAAGCCCACCTCTACACTGCGGAGGCTTTAGTAGTTTATGTAACAGACAGAGAATTTGTCTTCAGGGAACCTTCAACTTCAAGCCTTACTCATCTAATAGCAAGTTCTGCAAAGGGGGGTGTGTAGGAGCTTTGGGATGCATAACAGAAAACTGTGCATGCTGTGCATTCACTTCATTGGGAAGTGAAGCTGAAAGGAAGTGCCTATTTGCTTTAGAGGATCAATAAGTAAAGCTGAAGATGAGAAAAAAGATAAAGAAATTTAGGAAGTACAATTACTTGTGCCCTAAAGAAACACAAGCTGTGATCAGTTGTAAAAATCAAATAGTCTGTGTTGGAGGTGCTCCCCTCATCTGGCTTTTCAGAGAATCTCTTCAGAAAACAACTCTAAATAGTTTGACTATGAACTTCAAAGAGCTAATTTTAAGAAAATGCAAACATTTCTACAAATTGGGAAATTGTTTACTCCAAAAATGCTTTCATAAAATTATCATGAAAAATATTGAGTGTATATTAGTGAGGGTTGTCTTTTTGGGGGAGTTTGACTTTATTATTTCTTTATTATCAATAAAGTCATACTTTAAACCCATGTATATCCTTGTTCAAGCTCCCTTCCCCCTCTCACCCCTTCCAGTCACTCACTCTTCTCCACATCTCCCCATCTCCTCCCCAGCAAGGGCAGGAGGTCCCAAGGTCCCAATATGGCTTAGTTCAGCATCCACTCTTGGCAGATCCACTTTCCTCACCCCAACATCAAGACTGGATTAGGTGTTTCTCTGGAGGGAGTGGGATCCAAGGTGCCGGTCCAAGGTTTTTCAGATTCCAAGATGTTTAGTGTTTGTGGTTTGCAGCTTGGAGATGCTTTGCTTTTTGCTTTTTTGTTTAGAGTCCACTAATGAGTGAGTGCAATAAACAATAGTTTACATGAACATAAAGCTGACTACCTAGCTCTTCAGAGGATATCCAGCAATTTTGGTATTTGGGTAGTTTTTTAAAAAAAATTTTAATAGTAAATGAAAGAATATCAATATGAGTAAACACTTTGGTGAGTGATGAATTTGCTTTTGGGAAGGTAGGAAGCTGTAAAATCAGAAATGGATCAGACCTCCTTGGAAATTCCTATTGGATGTGCCTATGTCAAGCATGTGTGCTACTACAGAGCAGAGCCTGAATATTCAAAGGCCACCATATTCCACCGACTGCAGTGCAACGTGTTCACTAATAGCTGTGTTGGGCTGCAAATGAGCTCCACATAGGAGCTAGGGATCAGTTAGTACTGTAGCAGCCAGTTATTAGAATGTGCCAAGTTCCTACAGCAAGCAGAGAAGATGTGTTATAAAATGAATAGGGGATCTGGCCACGTCCCAAGTATAGTTAGAACAAAATGAACTCTGGTCTGAGTCTGTCTCTGAACTACTGAAAAAGTGAAGGGAGTTTAGTTCCTGTCAGAAAAAATTGTGAAAAACAAATTGATGTAAGTTTAAAAGGCTAGCATCTTTTCAGTGAATTGCTGAGCAGCACCTGGCAGCTCAATGGGGGCCATTTAATGTTAGAGGAGGTTGGGCTTCTAATTGTCTCTGACAGAGTCATTTTATACTTCCATAATCTGAAGGAAGCTAATGGTGATGCAAATACTTCCAGTCCGTAGAGATGAGAGCAAAACCTTACCTGGTGAAGGACATTCTTTTTCCGTATGAAAAAGTGGTTCTAACACTGTGTTTTATTGTTACACAGATTTTTTTTACTTAGTTTTGCATTAATTTACAACTGTTTGTCATCATTCCTAATTGCCTCACAGACTTGGAAACAAACAAAGAACCCAAAAACCAAATGATTTTTGAAGACAGCCAACTAGCAAATATTTTAGTCAAAACAGGCCATATGGTCTCTAGAACTACTACTAAACATATAGCATGCATGGCAGGGCATGATAGCATCCAATAAAACTTTATTTATGGAGCCTGAAGTTTGGATATAATTTCTGCATGTCACAAAATATTATGCCTTTAAAAATAATTTTCAACCATATATAATTATAAAAAAATGCCTGGTTTGCAGAATGTACAAAACCAGGTGGTAATCAGAGTTTGAACACAGAGGTATAGTTCATTAACCCTTTCATTTATATTTGGTCTATTCTACAAATTCTCTTTGAACCAATGGTAAAATCTTATTACCCAATGAAGAAAATAAAATATTCAATGTGAATTCATTTTCTATTTCAATGAGTCATGACTATGTCTCTTTTGAGAATGTTTCTTTTGCTTCAATGGTAGAGTGCTAGCCTAGTGAGGATGAAGCCAGGATTTGATTTTTAGCATCACCAAAAAACCCCCCAAAAAACCCTTAACATTTTCCAAAGCCAATAAATAAAATCTGTTTGAGATATTTGGAAATAATGAATCAAAAGATTAAACTTCTCTGCTTTGGGTTAACAGAATCCTGTGAAGTCTTCAAGACTTATTTTTGACATGTGACTTTCTTTGAAGGAACTGAGGCTGGTTAGCAGAAGAAGGACCTCATATAGGCATATCTAAAACTGGTTCCAGATGACTCTAAGGTACTGGCATTCTGGAGCTGAGAAGGTAGTAATTTGAACTTCTTTTTGATATATTATAAGTAAATTGTAATTTAAAGACATAAAACATGATAACCTGGACCAAATTCCTGACATACTACAAATAATGTGTGTGATGTTCTTAGTATAATCCATTTGGTTAAAAAATAACCTTGGACTGACTCCTTGGATCCCACTCTCCCTAGAGGAACACCTGACTCAGTCTTGAAGTTGGGGGAGAAAACTGGATTTACCAGGAGTGGAGGCTGAACTAAGCAATATTGGGACAATGGGACCTTGGGACCTCCTGCCACCTGCCCAGGGATGGGGGAGGGGAGGGATGGGGAGTTGTGGAGAAGAGAGAAAAAAAAAAAATAAAAGTGATCTACATAGATTTAATTATGCTTTTACAATTGTAATTTCAATTCCTTGATACTTGACTTCAAGGATATTACTTGTCAATAAATCTGCCTTCATTACACAAATGATTTTAGTTCGGTTAAAGATGGAACAATCCTAATAACAAACTGAAGGGCTTACTCAGAGCATTCTAGAGCTTTGGATGAGGAATAGGGAGAGGCAGATTCCAGTCAGCCCTCCCCCCTGCTTTTGTTAGGAAGAGCTGAGCTTTGAGCATCTATTGAGCAAAGACTTCAGGTAGATCCCCCACCCTACTTTGAATGATGAAAGCACTAACTGTAGACATTTCGAGTTATGGAAAATTATATCAGCTGCAATTAACACTAGTGATCTTGGCAATTTAGCAAAAGCCTACTTTATGTCCCTTATAAAATTTCATAACAAAAGAGTAATTGTATTTACCAGAAATAAAGTTTATTCAGTAGATGGGCTCAGGCTGATAGACCCAATATCCTGGTGAGGCCAGTGGGGAAACTGAGGGTTGAAGAGCAAAGAACTTGAATAAGGAAGAACAGGTTAAATCAGTAAGAAACATGGACTTTGGGAGACGGGAAATCTGGTCTCCCTGGAAAAGCAGTTCTCCCAACTGTACCTAACATGCCTCAGACACAGTCACACTTATGGAATGATAGGACTTAGAAAGGATTGTCTCAAAACATGCACATATGAGGGAGGAACTGAATTTGAGAATGCTAAAAAGGGCAGGGGGGGAGACAACCCATTCTGGCTTGCTATAAATTAAATTCTAGAAAAAATTTTCCTAAAAAAATGTTAATCCTAAGAATGTAGGAATGTTGGAAGGAGTAGATAGGTGGAAAGGCCCAGAAGTCGAAAGAACCAGAATCTGAGATACAAAGTAAATCTGGAAGATTGGGTGACACCTGCAGGTGAAGGTGTGAAGGGAATCCTGGCCGGTGTCTAGGCTTCTGCTTTGGGCATTTTCATTGATGGTGGTTGTAGTAACTGGAACAGGCAATACAGAATAACGACTCATAATATTTCTCACAAATATTCTTCAATGGGAAAAAGAATAACTATCTTTTGCATCTTATGGATTGATTTGAAAATAGATTAATGAAATAAAATTCGCAGAGACAGTTTGAAACATTCAAGCTCAAATACACAAGGCGTGTATTACTGTGAAGCCATGATTCCTCAAGATTTCCCTCTTCGGGAAACAGATTCCTGTGGTGAGCTTATAAAACATACGAACTTGCCACACAGAATCTGTGTGGCTTACAGAATCTGTGATGCTTTATGAGGCTCCTCAGAAGAAATTCTGATTCTTAGGATGGTCTGGGAATAAGGACAGTATTGTCTTCTTATCCACTATGGAAAACAGTAACTGAAGCTCTGTGATGAGCTCAGCCTCAATCTGACCCCAAAGATGATGTAAGCCACTTTTCTTTGGCCGTCAATCCTCTTGACTCCTACTTGACGCACTTGTACCTCTTTCTAAAAAGAATTTATTTATTTTTATTTTACAGGCACCAGTGTTTTGGCTGCATGTATGTCTGTGTGAGGAAGTCAGATCTTGGAGTTACAGATAGATATGAACTGTCATGTGTGTGCTGGGAATTGAACCTGGGTCCTCTGAAAGAGCAGTCAGTGCTCTTAGCTGCTGTGCCTTCTCTTTAGCTCATAGCTGCCTCTTTATTATATTAAACCAGTAAAGACTTCAGCCAGTAAGAACTATCCCGATATTTATTTTAATAAAAAAATATAGTAAGGCCCTCAAAAGGAAAAGCTCTGCTCCAGAGGCAAGTTAATTTAAAAAAAATCAATTTTGAGCAGTAGCTTTGTATGTTGATGAACAAGAAATCATGATGCGATCACAATGAAAATCCTCTAGACACATTCTTCCATTTGACATTTAAAATGGTTTTTATATTGGAAAAATAAATGACATTTTCTATTGTACAGCTAAAGAATTCATTAAGAAAATGAATGTTGAAGAACATGTTTGACTTTCTAAGTTGTTGACAATCTAACCTGGTTAACATCAGTCTTTGCTTATATCTTCTTGGAACATAAGTCTTTCTTAAAAAGAAAACTGGCATGCTAGCTTTTAGTGGCTTCTGCCAAGTTATATTTGTGAAAGTTATTTGTATTTCAGCTACCTAAAATAATTACTTCCTGCCTCAAAAAAAATTCTGAAATGAAGTTCTGTAAATGCATAGATATGTTAGTCTATCTATCTATCTATCTATCTATCTATCTATCTATCTATCATCTACTTATGTATATGTGTATGTATATATCTATCTATTTCTCTATATATCTACCTACTGATGTGGGATGTCTTTCTGTAAGCTGTGAATTACCACTGGTTAATAAAAGACTATTTTGGCCTGTGGCAAGGTATCTTAGAGGTAGGCAGGAAATCCAAGCACAAATAAAGGGGAAGAAGGGTGGAGTCAAAGAGAGATGCTGTGAGCTGCTATCCAAAGAAGCAAGATGTAAAGAAACATAGGTAAGCCACTTGGCAATTCAATGATTAATGAAAGTGGGTTGAATTAAGTTGAAAGAGCTAGCAAATAATGAGCTTCAGCCATAAGCCAAACAGCATGTAATTAATATAAGACTTTGTGTGATTATTTGGGACTGCTGATCTGGATCTTGGGCTGAACAGGTCAGAAACTTTTGGCTACAACCTACCATCTATCTATATGTCTATGTATCTATTAATCATATATCTACTTATGATCTATCTATACATCTGTGCATCTATATATCTATCATTTTTCTATCCCAATCATCTACTTATGTATACATGCATGTATGTATGCATGTATCTATCATCTATTTATATATCTATGATAACACTTATAAATGCAAACTTTGAAGATATTAATATAACATATCAAATTATAGTTGGCAAGAACAATTATGTGCAAAGAAGAGAAGAATGTAAAATATTGGTTCTCAAATAGTTTAGAAGTGTGAACTTTTGGGGATACTACAATGGTTTCAGTTGGAGCTTTTTTTAAAGATATTTCTAAGCACTGCTCATCTCCAAGTGGTTAGCAAATGGTTTTAAACTACATTTAGAATGTTGAATGCTTGATTAATTTCATGCATTTGATACCATAAAATATCTTCTTTTATTTTATAGAATATTTCAAAGAGTTTGCAAGATTTATTAAGGAAAATGAACTGTATTAAGGAACCAAAGACTAACCATGTACTAAGTCATAAAAGTTCAATTCTATAGGACATATCATAGAGTGATAGGATGTGTGTGTGTGTGTGCATATTTCAAAAGCTGAATGTAAAAGCAATGAGAACACAAAGTCACAATGTGACTGATTCAGGCAATAGCTTATTACTACATAGGAAAGATCTAAACACCTGTCCTCATCTGTGATGGAGTATGCCCCAATTATGGCTATGTTTCTGATCAAGTCACACACTTTAAGTATGGTTTTAAGATAAGCTATGTCACCAGCAATGGCCCCACTTTGCATGATGAGCACCTTGTGCTCTTCACTATCACAAAAAGCAAGCTCAGGAACATTTCCATCCTGGACATAATTATTACAAGTAGCAGCCATCCATCCTTTATCATTCTATCCATTTAACCACTCATTTATTCATTCATTCATTCATTCATTCATTCATTCATTCATTCATGCAGTGAATGTCCTTGGGGCAAAGGAAAACAATAGAACAGTAAGAATTAGTGTAAAGAGATAGAGTAAAACTGCTTCAACTCAAGGGCAGCTAAAATAGATAACCACATCAAAGACATGCCAAAACTAAGTGGGAACTATCTCAACTGATTAAACTTTTTATTACTTTATAGAAATGGATAGATGTGGCTCGAAGGAGGTATTTCCTAATGGGAAGAAACACTTCTTTAGCTACTATAGATGCTTAATACAGATATAGAATACCTCCTGATGTTTAAGTTAAGCACATTTGATTGACTCAGTTTCGAAGCACAATGACTTCGTGGTTTGTAACCTTCACAGTACTGGAAATGCTGTGACAGGGATTTCAAAAGCCTGGTGATGCTACTGAAGTAACACAGACTCAGCACATAATGCAATTCCTTATGTGGGGATTGATCTGTTTGTGGGCTTAGATTCCCTCTGATCATCCCTTGCACATTCTCTGCTCTGCTATCTTTCAGGGGAGGAAGAATGTTAGAGCTCTGTATGTTATATTTAAAGGCTTCTTTATAACCTGGTTTCTGGATGGGTTTAGCCAGTGTGGAACACTGTTTGGAAGGACTTTTATCCTCTGCTCTCCATGTGCCAAGGTGCTATTTTGAGAAAAATTTCTTTTCCCTGGGGTTCTAGCTACTACCAGATATTTGTTACAGGTACCCAACATCCTTCAAGTGAGCTGACTCTGGAATCTGACACTACTCTGTTCCCTACATCTTCCTAGCGTATGTGCAGCAGAAGCATCTGTGTTGTGGAATGTTAGATGAAAATGTATTACATTTGTTTATGCTGTGGAGCATTTGTTTTAATGATACAAAGATGTGCACCATTCTTTTATGTTGCATATATTTAAGCTCTGTGAAGCTGTGTTACTTTGCCTGTCTAAAACATTTAGTTGGTCTAATCAAGAGCTGAATAGCTAACTGTTAGGCAGGATAAAGGATACATAGGGCTGGCATGCAGAGAGAATAAACAGAAGGAGAAGAATGTGAAAGGGAGAAACAAAAAAGGAGAAGGTGAGAAGACACCAGGGGTCAGCCATAAAAGTAGCCATGGAGTAAGAAAGAAAGGAAGATAGAACAGAGAAAGGAAAAAGTCCGGAGACAAAAGGTAAATGGGCTAATTTTCAAGTTAAGGAAAACTGGCTGGAAACAAACCAAGCTAAGACTGGGTATCCATAAGCAAGAATAAGTCTCCAAGAGATTATTTGGAAGTTGAGTGGTGCCCCCCAAAGGACAAAGAGTAAAAAACAAGCAGCATCTCATTCCCCTTCTTGTTATCACTGGGCAGCCCTTCTGTCCCCCTTGGGATTTGTCCTTTTCTGTCTAAGACACCTATGCCCTATACTTATGCCTTTTTCTTGTAAATAATTTTTGAACCATTTGAATTGCTAATATTTGACTCCTTTGGACTTTGAAAAATGCTAATTGAATGCTTGTAAAAGTTTTGTGTGTCTGGTTATGTTATGATAGTTATGGGTCAGCTAGGAGAGGGACATGGCATACTATAAAGGAACTTCCAAATGCTGGGCCAGGCACACCAGTGGTGGTGAGTCTAGGGCCCAGAGCTGGGCTGTTGAGAAAGACAAGAGATGCTGGTAGAACCACATGCCAATGCAGGCAGTGTGCTAAGGCCGCCAGCACTTTCCAGGTGAGATAAGACTAGACTATAGCCTTAAATAGTCTGAAGTCATTACAGATGAGAAAATAGAGCATCATGGAAACTTATTTATATCCCAGTGAATATATTAAAAATTAATACATTTCTCACCTAAAATAATGTTTTAGTGATTTATAGTGATGACTTCATCATTTTTGTGAACACTACTTGCATTGTCATGTGCAATGGTTTACCATATTAATCCCCTATTAAGCATCAAGACAGACATGTTTCTACTTAGAGAGGACAGATTTAGGGATCATGACTCAATTTTGTTTTTATGAAGCCAGATTATATCCTGAAGCTATACAGGAAATGTGCACTCCTGTAGACACACAACAAAATATCTTTCCACACTTTGAACCCAAAATAAAAAGTTAATAAAATCTGCACAGTAAGAAAATGACTATATTTGAAGCCCCATGCTGTCCAATCTGTTTGCTTTCATGTCAACCCTCATAAACCTGCCTGCAGGGCCTCATGGGCTAGGAGCTGTGGGCAGATTGGAAATGACTATTGCCATTACAGCAGGACTGTGAGACAAACAACAGGCTATCTGTACCTAAAATTTGGATAGTTTTGCAGCATGAATTCTTTGCACTGATTTTATATATTTTTGAAATAATGCATTTAAATATTATCTTCATTACCCAATAGTTGCATGATACCTCTTAATTTGGACACTCAAGGTTACAGTCTCAATCCCAGCATGCTAAACCCAGCTCTGCCCCTGGGTGCTTCATAGCACACATGTTGAGATTTGGAGAAGATAAATTTTAAGAAAAAGTCAAGCAGATCTTTACAGGAAGATTCTAGGGAGTTGAAAGAGATCTCAATGTAGATTTTATTATATAATGAAGTCTGAGAGAAAATTCTGGGTTCACCCAGTTCTGGGCAAATGGGCCTAGAATTAATGAGGTTACTCAAGGCTCAGACCCAGATGGGACAATTGAGGAAGAGGCCTCACTGCAGATCATGAGCTTGTAAAGAAAGTTTTAGGAAAATGGCCTATGAAGTGATGGCACTATGCAATCTGTCCTTACTAAGTAGAGGGTATCACAATAAGGGGTGAAACACACCATCGCAGAGATATGGCTGTAAGATGCATAAAATATCAAGTTGGGTAACCTGCTAGGAGCAAGTAGAAAAAGTTAAGACTGAGGACAGATAATGAGACTTCCCATGGAAAAACAAACTGGGAAATTTAACAGTTTATGTAGGGAGGATACAAACTTAAAAGTCAAACAAGTAGCAATGGGAAATAGGAGATATATTTTTTCACATATAACAAAATAACAGGTAACATACATATTATATGCAGTGAACAGTGGTCAAATTGTCCTTTAAATAAGACATACAATTAAGTCTCAGGAAAGCCCTTTCAAAGCTATTCCTCTCCCCTATGTTTCAGTGTAGATTTAAGAGCACAGGTGATCATCGCTATTGAAGCCTCCATTCCCCATGGTGCCAATAAAGACAGACGGTCTGGTGTACACTGCCATCCCATTTCCTTTGGTTAGTACTAAGGTCCTCTGCCTAGCAAGGAAGTGATGCCACTAGAGGTGTCCTAAAAGGCCTCCCTTCCTTTTCACCTTGTAATCTCCTGGGGAGATGGTGAGGAGCTTCAGATTTCAGCTTAGAACTCAACTCTTACTGCTTAGCTGTTTTCTCTCTCATTTCCCTGGGAAGCCACTTATACTGGATAGCCTCTTGGAGCAACTCTGGAATCACCAGTACAGTTTATCAGAAAATCAAGTTAGAGGTTTATGGAGAGGCAGCAGCTGATTTTTGTCTAGTGTGCATGATGAATGCACTTCCTCTAATGAAGTCTGACTTTTCTTCAAGGCTGATTGTATATTCTTCTACACTCTAGTTTCCAGATGAAATACTATTTGAAGTTGGTTCTCACAGAAAGATTCTCAAGTCACAGCCAGTTATAGCTTCCCTTCTAGAAACTCCATCTCCATCATGGATGTTTCCATCATCTTGGAGGTCCTACTCAGTACTTCTCACTATTGGCTTCTTTACAGTTTCTTTGTCTTCTTTCTTTCTGAGACAGGATTTCTCTGTGTAACTATCTTGAAACATGCTTTGTAGGCCAGACTGGCCTTGAGCTAAAAAAGATCCACTTGCCTCTGTCTTTCCAGGGCTGGAATTAAAGGCATGCACCAAACATTTAGAGTTTCTTTAGCATGTGAAATTTTTCTTCTGCTGCCTCCCATACCCTCTGCTTCTAATATATGTCCCAGCATGTAAAGTTCCTTTGGATTATTCTGTTTTCACTCTTGCTAGCTCACAATCCTTCTTTCTTCTTCCACATACCTACTCCCTTGAGCATTCTTTTTGGGGGAGGGTATCTTAATCACAAGAGGAATCATGTACAATTACCTCTACCGAAATTTGACATACAGAAGATGCTTAAAGCAAAGGGGCACTTGTGATTTGCTGAGTTCCTTTGTGTTATGGTTCTGTCCTTCAAGAACAACAGGCATCAGGGTCATAATCAGAGCAGCTGTGCTTACCCAAATGAGACCCTTAGAAGATGGGGTTGACCCACATTCTTCCCTCACTTCTTTCTATGCCTTCCTCCAAGCTCTGTGTCAGCAGTTTTTAACCTGTGGGTAGAGGTCCTTGTGTGGTAAGGTGTCAAAGACCCTTTCACGGGGGTTGCCTAAGACTTCCAGAAAACACATATATTTACATTATGATTCATAACAGTAGAAAAATTACTGTTATGAAGTAGCAATGAAATTAATTTGATGAATGGATCACTGAAACCTGAAAAACTGTACTAAAGGGTTGCTGCATTAGAAAGGTTGAGAACCACAGCTCTATGTCACCCAGCCTCAGCTGCATGTGGTTTTAGCAGTTGCTAGTACACAATATGTGGAAGCTTGACTGAAGGGTGGACTTGACCTCATCTATGTGTCTGTATGGAAATCATCATCCATGCCAGGATGAAGCTTTTTGGCAGTGATATTTTTTTGGGGGGGGTCTTTCACACTTCAGTGAGTAGCTTTTCATTATACTCTTTTAAGTAAGCCCAACAAATTCACTGGCTCACCAAGTTGGACTCTGGTAGAATGGTTACTTCAGTCTCTTGTTGGTACAATTAAATATTTATTGATGACTCAAGAAAAATTAGTGCACCATTTTGAGATACTCCAATTTTGAAAAACTAAAAATATTTATAAAAAGATTATACAATGACACACATACATCCTTCCAGACTTTGGAACCTTTCACAGAAAGCCCCCCCAGATTAGTGGAAAATGTGCCACCCTGCAGAATGATTGATTTGAAAAGCTTAGGAGCTGAGTTTTCTTAAATTCCAAGTGTAGGCAGAAATTGTGTGCTCATCACACATAAAAGCTAGTTCAGTCAGAGGTAAAATGTTAATTAGCTTGTTTATAGTAACCAGATACATATATACATGTTACAAACATACATATTTTAAGAGTCATGTTTTATATTTTAGATACATGTGTACTTCTTATTTACCTCCCACCCCAAACCATGCTTATTCCAAACAAACCAACTTGTAGATACAAATGAAGGTACTTGTTTTTCTCTTTATAGATACTTTCATTTATCCTTTCATTCTGTGAACGAAGTTTGGCGAGTTTGGGGGATGCTGACTTTGGTTGATATTTACTAAGAGTTTTATTAAAGTCCTGTGGATTAGCACTTGTTTTAACATTCAAAGAGGATAAAAACGAATAAATGAGCAGTGGATTCTGGCAATACAGAGGACTTGCCAGCCAGCAATGGACAGCTGCTCCTTTCTAGCCCATTCACACCAAATAAGAAAAGAGAAGTGGCTGAAATTTCATTTCCTCCTATCATTGGCTTGACTCAGTGGCTACAGTGTGTTAAACTCTCTGAGAGTAGTGATATGCATTTAAAGACAAAGATCCCATTTTCCTGACATTTACATTTTGGAAGCCAGGTGGATGATATGACCCCTAGCTTTGGGCAGAAGTGTATGGCATTTGCAGGAAGTTGCTCAGTTGCTTGTGTATATAACTGACCATGGTGCACAACGCGTAATCTGTAGACACTTATAGAGATTAGTTTTGCATTCTTAAAACTTTAAAAAGAAAGGAAGCCATTCTTGGATTTTTTTTTTTTTTTTTTTTTTGCCATATTCTTTAACCGGCATGTAAATGCTCTTGTTCTTCCAATTATAAGACTGCTAAGAGGACTCTTGCCCTCATGGTAGTGCTGGCTCTTGGATTAAAATCAAACATATTGTACATGTCTTTATGCAGTTCATCACAACAGGCCCGAAGACAACTTCCCTTTCCTATGATCTCACAATGGCCTGGCCAGCTCTTGTCTTAAGCTTATTTTAATCACATGACCGGTATTTCACAGCTTGAAAAAAGGAGGGGAGGGGTAAAAGAGGAAAAAAATATTTCCTTTCTCCTCTAATCCTGACATTATATGATGAATATCATGCTAAGAGACTCAGGGTAGTAATCCTTGTAGCTATGAAGGTACAATGGCACTTGAGAATGGACAGATGGGGAACAGAGGACTACCCAGGAAGTGCCACTTTTGTGGCTTGGCTTTCTGCTGGACAACTTTCTCTCTAGTCTCCCACCCTGATGAGGGCATATTTTCTGTCTCTCTTAGCAAATGACTTTTTCCAATGACCAACGGTATTTCATCAGGCAAACCCACTTTTTCCTCTCAGTACATGAATTGTTGAATTATTACCTAATTATGTGTTTTTTTTTTTTTTTTTTTTTTTTTTTTTTTTTTTTTTTTTTTTTTTTTTTTTTTTTTTTTTTTTTTTTTTTTTTTTTTTTTTTTTTTTTTTTTTTTTTTTTTTTTTTTTTTTTTTTTTTTTTTTTTTTTTTTTTTTTTTTTTTTTTTTTTTTTTTTTTTTTTTTTACTAATTCTGCTTTTACATCTTTTCTGTGGTTGTGATGTACAACCCATCTTCTGAGTCTTTGCTGGCTATATTAAGCTTATTCAAGATGTAATGTGATGAAGAATTTTATGTATCATTTTGATTAGACCATAGTAGCATATACAGATATTTGAATAAACATTCTAGATGTTTCTGTGAAGATGAGATTAGAATTTAAATTGATTCACTTTGAGGGGAGAAGATTCTCTTCTGTCTACTCAGTAGGATCAACAGAAGGGAGGCAGAGCTCCTTGGAGAAGGAATTCTGTCATCAGTGGTTAACAAGTGAAATCAATGCTTAGATTTCCAGTTTGTCAGAGAACCTTCTTCAGCACTGTCCATTTAATTCCATCCCCAGGGTTGGAAGAAATTTGTTGTCTCACATTCTACATAGGTGGCCACATTCTCTGACTCACTCTTTTCCATCAGTCACCATTCAAACTTGTCTTTAGTTTATTCAAACTCTTTTAAAATCAAGTACTTTGCATCTTCCTTGTCCACCCTTACCTATCTGCATTACAGTTTCAGGGCAAGTGCAGGACACGGTCTCCCATTCTCCCTCCCTCACCCACCCCATGGCAGCCATCCTTCCCAGCCTGCCAAGCCCTGCTTCTATCACTCTCCACTTCCTGAAAATGCAAAGCGAACTCCCTTTTCTGCCTTTTAAGATTGTGCTTGATGTGAATTCACATGATTCTCTGCATTCTTCTCTGAAACTCCATCAATGCTTTGCATCTTTGCTCCTAGACTGGTTCTAGCTGGAGACCCCTCTCTGTCTCATCAGCAATGAGTGTCCTCGTTTTCAGCTCACTTCTGTGCATCCCTCCTTAGTGTTTCTCCTTTATATTGACTTTCCTGTCATCTCACCTAAGATACTATGAACATTCAGACTTAGCTCGTATAAAGTCCTTTATGCTGTCTTCATATCTTATTGATACAAATCTTACATTTTTCACTATTTCCTGCATGTTTACCTCCAAGGAAGGCAATATGTGGGAAGTGCACTGTGTCTAGTTTAATCTAATCTGCCCTTCAGCCTTTCTCTGTACCCATTCATCTCCCAGTCTAAGCCTATGGAATTATTTGTACTGAAGAGTTCTGCAGCATGAAGTTCTAACTAGTGCCCAAATCTGGATCTTGAAAACCTTACAGGGGGCTGGAGAGATGGCTCAATGGTTAAGTGCATTGTCTGTTCTTCCGAAGGACCTGAGTTCAATTCCCAGCATTCACATGGCAGCTAACAACTGTCTGTGATTCCAAGATCTGACACTCTTACACAGTTATACATGCAGACAAAACAGCAATTCACATAAAATAAAAATAAATAAATAAATAAAAAGAAATATAAATAAAAAAAGAAAAAGGAGACTAAGAAAACCTTACAGGTATGTGCAACAGAGTAATCTACCCAATAGATGAGGCTGTATCTTTGATAGATGGCATGACAGTATACCTGACTACTTGGTAACACAACAGAAATGCACTTCTTCAAATGCCAGAGGCCATCAGCTCATGTCACTGTTGAGTGCTGCAGTCAGTGTCCAGTGGAAACGTCCTGACTTGCAGAGGGATGGATGCATGGTTGGAGAGAAAGGAAGAGAGAGGAAGAGGGAGAAGGAGATGGGTAGAAAGACCTAAAAGGAAGAGGTGGAGTAATGAGAGAGAGTGTTGATCAGTCTTTAAACCAGATTATTTCTGGTTGTGTGAACATTTACTGGGGACATTAACAAACATTTACTCATTCCAGATAATGCACTCAAGCCTAGCTTGGAGATATAATGAGTTTAATTAAGATTATTTGCAAGGCTATAGGCATAGAAAAAGAAATAGTCAATCTTAGCCCAGCAACTGTTAATCACGTATATACTCTCAGGGAGGGATGAGCTCCTCCATTTAGCATCCATTAACTGGCTATATGTTCTTGAGGAAGGGTGGAGCCTTCTGAGCACCCCCTCCCCCCACATACAAGACCCCCACTTCTGCAGCTCTCTTGTGGGTAATTATGGCTACTGAGAATTCAAGAAGGCAAATGGTCATGTTATATTCAGAAGAGAGAATATGACACTCTCAAAGGACTCTACCTCTAAACTGTCACCATGGAGATTTAGTCTTCCAAGTATAAACTTTAATTGGATGCAAATGTTCAAGCTATGGCAACAGTGATGTATTTCCTTCAATATTTCCCCCATGCAATATTGTGCAAATCTTTCTTTCCTACGTCTTATGATAACCCTTCTTCCTTAAAATTCTTTCTAATTGTTCAAAAATGAAGTAACTGCATAACATGCTTTTAAGTTAAGATTTCTGTTGAAGTTGTCAGAATGGTTTAGTGTCTGCCATGCATATAAGCATTTGCTTGTGCAGAGTCACTCTCCTTCTTATTGGTCTGTTTCCCAGGGCCCATCGCAGCAAGGCTATTCTAAGCGTTCCAGTACCTCTAAGTAGGAAAGAAAATGGAAGTTCCTAGGAGCTGCAGAGCTTGGTAAGGTAGTATATGATCCTTCTTTAGTGTGTGGAGAGCCTGCAAGTGTGGCACATGCTTCCGGCCTCATACATGGAGAGCTTGATAAGGTGGCAATGCATCTTGTCTAGTGTGCGGGGAGGTGCCATGCACTGGGAGTGCAGGTGGCAGGGTCCTGGTTGTCAGCTAGTGTTAGATGTGGAAAAAGACTCCTGCAGCATGTTAGCACTTACCCCAGGAAACCAGAAAGTTAGACTGCAGATGCTAAACAAAAGGTTAAAACATGACAGACATGCACAATTGAAATGGAAACAACAAAACAGCCCCCTAAACAGTTGAGCACAATGACAAAATCAGTATGGAGGATAAAGGCCACCCTACAGCACCATTGATTGACAGTAGTCTTGTAATAGCCTTATAAAGGCTGTAAAGAGAAAGCTTGGTATCTAGGAGTCTTGCTGTTCATCCATTCTACTTCTTGCAATTAATGACTTATTTTCCATCTTTGTTAAAAAAAAAGGTTAAATTGGTCAAAAGCATAAAAGGGATGTTTACTAATCTTTCTCTTTATGTAAATGTTAACCAATAAGCTGAGTATGGAGACGCATACCTATAATTTCAGCACTCAGGAAGATGAGTCAAGACAATAGAGAGGTCAGCTTGGGCTTCATAGTGAGAGTCTGTCTTCAAAACCCCAAAAACAAACAATGTGAACCAACAAAACTGGACAGAAGTGATAAAAATGACCCTATTATAAACCAGGAATGGTAAAGGCTGGAGTCTCCTAGGCTGTACTCAATGGACACACTACCCAAAGGAGGCAATGGGCAGGTGCTCTGGATGTCCAGAGTGCAAGGCAATGGGCTGTTTGCAGGAGTTGAGCAGTAGCTGCTCTTTTATATTACAACTTACCACACCTGAGCCCAGAAAGGGCAACCCACTTACCTACCCTGCCTTGCTGACTCCATTCAATGTCCAGAACCTTAAATGTTTTTATCTCACAAATGCTACTCAAATCAACTCAATTATCTCTCCTGCCTTTCATGTAAGTAATACACATCAAGATTTCTACCCTGGATGATTGTTAGGACTTTTTCACTTGACTGTCTGGTTTTGCCCACGTCTGGCTAGTTCTCCACACACAGTATTTAAATGCAAATGTGATGTGTCAGCACTTTGCTTAAAACCCTTTAATGATTCTGGACAGGACTCATAAGGCTCTGTGTCTCCGGACTTTCATCATTGTCTCACTAATTCTTTCTGATTCCTTTGGCTCATCTAGGGCTCCAAGCTCTTTTCAATATGACACATGCTTCTGCCTTCAGATGGTTAGTTCTTACTGTCCCAGACACTGTCCACTACTCCTTCAGATTTACCTCTGCCTTTCTGTTATTTAACCTGAGTTTAAGCATTACTTTCATAGCAACTAGTTAGCTACACAGGCTAATAATGAGGAATATAATAATAGATTTTGTGATTTGTAAATTAAATGCAGCTTGCTATCACCAGTTATTTTTCTTTTGAGACAGTATATTACTATGTGATGAAGACTATCATGTAACTGACAATCTCCCTGTCTCAGCCTTTGGTATGTCAGTGTTATAGGCATATGCTACTAAGTATGGTTCCAGAAAATTTTTGTAAGTAATTTTTTCTATGCTTTCTTTCATGTATACTATGTTTTTTGGTTGAGAACATTATGGTTTATTAGTATATCACTGACTAGTTCCAATGGTCCAAGATTAACTTTCTGTACTGGTTCCTTTATTCTCTGATTCACTTCCCCATCTACTCACCAAATTTCCTGTGAGCACCTCTGAAATAAACTCCTTACAATGGAATTCTTGTACCAGGGTGTGTTTTGAGGAGAACCAAGCCATTATCTCTGTGCTCTATCTGCTTTGTTCACTCTTTTATGTCTGTGCTTTGCAATCATACTCTTAAATATCTGAATGAATAAATGAATGAATACACACAGCATCCTACAAAGCTGCTACGAACTGAGTGAAATCATTAAGGTCTCTTTTGTTCTGTTCTTGCACATCTGTGGTATAAAGAGCCTCTGGAATTTGCCTGTGATGAACCAGTCTCCTAACCTATGTGGAATGAGAAATAGAGCGTCTTCAAAAGGAAGAGAAATGGTGGCATCAGTGACAGCTGAAGTGTCTAAGAATTTCTGTTAACTGTAGGTGTATAGAATCATCTCTCTCTCTCTCTCTCTCTCTCTCTCTCTCTCTCTCTCTGTGTGTGTGTGTGTGTGTGTGTGAGAGAGAGAGAGAGAGAGAGAGAGAGAGAACACAGAGAGAAGCTCTCATGAAGGGGAGTCAATGTGGAAGAAAGAGAAATAGCTAAAGGTATTGGTCTCTAACAGCCTTTGTCCCTGAAGAAGCAGCACAATTTTATCCTAGACATGTGGTCTCTGCTCAATAAAAGTTGGAAGGATATTAAACAGATTACTACTCTGTAGGAAAAATGGGCCACAACTTGAAAATAAATTG
Source organism: Sigmodon hispidus (assembly GCA_004025045.1). NCBI lineage: Eukaryota > Metazoa > Chordata > Mammalia > Rodentia > Cricetidae > Sigmodon > Sigmodon hispidus. Next base: position 130,810 of record PVIH01002813.1, read on the forward strand.
GGAGTGGTCACAAACGTAGTCTCAGGGAGTCCAGGCTTGGTGTCGTGGGGCAGCAAGGGATGGCCAACGCAGTCTGACAAGTGAAAGTCTGTACACAGAGCCTGGCTGACTGAATGAGATGGCACCATCTGTCTAGCTGGGGTGACGTCCTTCTTCCCTTTTCATGTCCAGTCACAGAGAAGACAAACCTACCCACAGAAATGTCTTATAGTACAAATGGTAAGGACAATGCAGACTGCTGACTTTTAGCATCAGGGTACAAGGAGCCAGGAGCCAGAGAGGGAGACGACAGTATTAGCTCAGCAGAGTGCAGAGAGGCAGAAGAATTTTCCTGGGAAATGCTTAGGCCATTACACCTTACACTGATCTCTCTAAGGACACTACTATTTCACTAATATCTAGGTCAAATCTAAAAGTTTGGTGTTTGGGCGTTAGAAGAAACTCAGCTTACTCCTCATCTGCTGGGCACTGTGGCGACTGTATCTGGGGCTGGAGTGCAATTGCACACCTGTGCTAACAACTGTCCTTTCCTCTCTTCAGATGGCATTTCTCTCACAGACCTTTTAAAATAAGGTTTGTTTATTTATTTACTTTTGGCGCTTCAGGTCATGCCCACGGACCTATGCATGCTAAGTATTCATTCTACTACTGAGTGTCCCAGCTCTATAAAATATGTGATTTAAGAAACCATTCTGTTTGATTCAGAAAAGCAACAATATCAGCCCCAGTTGCCTAAAGTTCAACTGAACCTTCTTTTTTAAATTTTTTTTTCAAATCTCCCTATTATCTTCTCATCTTAAAATACAACAAGGTAACTGACATCCTGGTCTGGTCTAATTAGAGAATTAGAATATGTGATTTTTTTTTTTTTGGCCTGGGAGAGTGGCTTATCACAAATTCCATTCATTTCATGCTTTCCATTCATATTAATCATCATGAGTGTTGTTAAATCACACAAAATGGAAGTGATTAGTGGTCTTCAACATTAATCCTTTGACAAAAAGTGTTTGTCAGAAGGAATGTTGTTCAGTGAGAAGAACTGTGGACCTGCAAGAGAATTGGCAGAGGGAAGAACTGTGCGCCAGGAGATGACTGAGAGTAACAGTGACAGGTCCAATAAGAGCGATGACAAAGAGTCAGAAGTCACACTTATGTGCCAGACACTGCTTTGCACAGGAGTCTATATACAGAATAAGAACACATCTTTTCACTTTATGAATTCAGTCTGGGATAGACCGCCCCCCACCTCAATCACTTCAATACTAATGTCAGAGGGATGTATGTGGGAGTTTTTGCTGAGGAGCCAGGGATCAGATGATTTTTCGGAACACCTTTCAGAGAACAGCTACAGACAGTTCATTAGAATACTCATCATCAGAGACAGACTGCCAGTCATCGGGCCAGGAGAATGGGATGTTATAGGCAGAAAGGGCAAAATCATGATAATAGGTGGTGTTTTTTAGTAATGGTAAGTGGTGTGGTCAGAAATGGGGACGGAATATTGTTTCTCAGCTAGAGATTTTGCTTTGAGAATCTTGGTGGACATGATTACTTTATGATAGGTGTGAGCTGTGGTTTTGTTCAGAGCACTCTTCTTTAAATTTTAGAATTTTTTTTTGTTCTCTTCCATGTATTTCCATGAGTAAGTAGGCTTGGGCATCTTTTTATCAGGAAGATTTCCTAGTTAGGGTTTCTATTTCTCCTTAAATGCTGTCATTCCTATTCCCAACTTTGCTGGTGATGAACTCCCATGGGTTTGTCCTTACCTGGCAACATAGAATACTTGCACACTGGACCCATGTCAGCAAATATAACACTTCTTGTTCAATATTAATCAAAAACCCAGTTATGAGATATAATTTTGTTTACAGCTCATTTACTGAAAGCCAGGCAGTGCACTGACTCTTGATTCTTCTGAGCTCAGTCATTGAATTAGGCAGATTGTCGGTTTATCTCCCTGACCCTGCTATAATGAAGCAGGCTTTGGCACTTAATGCAGATTCCCAGCCCAGGCCATGAGGGGAACACCTGAGGCCCATCTTACATGCTGGGGAGGTTGATGAAAAACGGACATGGTTCATAAGATCCAGACTGCCTTCTTGATGAGGACTCACAGGAGACGACAGTTTCCATGCTGTACATGTGCATCCAAACTACATGATGGATTATGGTTTTTACAGCTTGCTCAGAAGCTTGGACTCAAATCCAACCCCAAGCAAGTTTATAGAACCTTATGATGTCCATTTTTTGCTTTATTTTAGTTAGAGTCTCATACACTCCAGACTTCCACATCCATTTATATTATGTACTAGAGTTCAAACCCAGGACTTTATGCATGCTAGAGTAGCACTCTATCAGCTGAGTCATATTTTAGACAAACATTGTTTACATTTTAATATAATTTTGTCTGCAGTAACTGACTTCTTTAAAAAGTTACTGAGATGAAGTTCAGGATAAAATCAACATAAAATCTTTATATTTTTTCTTTTGACTATTTCAAACAAAACACTATTGTATTGTGCATGTTTCCCAGTCATCATGTACTTTTAAAATAAAGCTGGATTTTTAATAAACATGCAAAAGAACATAAAGCAAGTCTGAGTACAAGAAATCAAGAAGGAGTGGTCATAGAACACAAAATAAACATAAGGAGCTTCAAGCCAGATTTGGTCCACGAGAGCTATGGTCTAGAAATGTCAAATAAAGTGAAGATGGAGATAAATCTGCTAACCTGTGACCTTGGAGTTGTGTTTGTTTCTGTAACTCGTAGTTATGGACAAAACCTGTGATGTCTACCAGGTGACCTACAGGAGACTCAGAAGCCTTGATTATTTATAAAAATAGTGAAATGAAGAAAACACTTATAATTTTAGGGAAAAGCAAGTTTAAAGATAATTTTTGAATGGTATTTATTTTAGAATCAATAAATAAAGGTTAGTTATTGGGAAAGATAAATAGGATTGACAAACTCTTGGCCAAACTAACAAATGGAAAGAGATAAGACCCAAATTAATAAAATTTGAGATGAAATGAAATATTAAAACAGATACTACTGGATTCATAAACTTACTAGATTACCAGCTCTTACCCTGAAACCACATTTTATATAATTGAAAAATCTAAAAGAAGTAAATGAATTTCTAGATACCCATGACCAAGCAGCTATATTAAAAAAGATAAGGTAAGCAATTTAAACATATTTATAATAACCTGTGATATTTTAGTAGTCAAAAACAAAAACATAAAACCCCAAAAATCTTCTACTGGAGAAGCATCTCAGTGGTTAAGAACATGTGCTACTCTTATAGAAGACCTAAATTCCAGTCTCAGGGCCCATGTTGAGTGGTTTACAAATACTTGTAACTTCAGCTCCAGGAAGATTTGACTATGAGCACATGTACATGCAAATACATATAACAAACACACACATTCAATTTAAAACAAACAAAATCTTAAAAACAAACCCCAGCAATTGCTCAGTAATTAAGAGTGCTTGCCCCTATACAGCCAAAGCAACCCAAAGCAAATATAATGCTGTTGGATGTGTCACTATACTTGATTTCAAATTTAGTACAGAGCCATAGTAGCAAAAACACCTTTTGACACAAATCCAGACATATCAGTCAATGGAATAGACTAGAAGACCCAGGCACAAAGTTATCTAGCCTACCTGATATTTGCCAAAGATGTCAACATCAACATTAAAGAAAATGCAACAACAAATGGTATTAGGAAAACTGGATATCTACATTTGGAAAAATGAAATACTTATTTCTTGTCCTGTTTGTAATTCAACTCCAAGTGGATCTGGGACCTCTGCATAAGACAACATCAAGGTATAGACACAGGTAAGGACTTTCTGAATAGGATTCTGATTTCTCAGGAGGAAATAAAAGACCAATAACCAACAAATGGGAACTTAAAAACTTGAAAAGGTCAATAGGATGAAGAGACAGCCTATAGAATAGAACAAAATTCTCCAGCTATATATCTGACAGAGGGTTAGTATTTAGTTGAAGTTCTGGGAACAAGCTGCATTCTTAATATTTAGTATGTGCTTATTGCCATCTATCAACATGTTTTTCTGAATGCAAACAACCTTCCTTAGATCATTACTTTCTCTGTTTCATTCATGTATAAAGTACACTAAAACTGAAGTAAGGTTGTATACAGGATTATACTGCAGTCTGTCCCATTCTTTCAGGTCCTCTGATCCCAGGTCTGTATAGGTCTGCTGAAAATTTGACAATAGGATATGTTGGAAAATGTTCAAGGGAGTAAGAGAGGGCACTTGGGGATGTATGTGATCAAGATACTAACCACACACACACACACACACACACAATCACACAATCTGTGCTGCTATACCTGTGCTGCCCTTATAGAGAACTCAAGTTTGTGTGTGTGTATTGTATGAAATTATCAGATGAAAAATAAAAAATATTCTAAAGATTCCTATTTTTGCTGTGTTTTTATTGTGCTTGTGTAAGTGCAAGTTTGTATGTGTCCCAGAGTGTGGAGTTCAAGAGACAATGGTTGGGAGTTAATTCTAGTTCTTTCCTTCCACCTTGTTGATGCAGAGCTCTTGTTTTCTCTCTCTTCATATTCTTCACTAGCTGGCTTTCGAGTTTCTGTGTGAATCTCTTGTCTCTACCTCAAATCTCATATAGGAGGGCTGGGATTACAGATCTGAGCTGTTATATCCAGCTTTCTGTAGGTCTAAGGGATGGAAATCAGGTTGGCAAGGTAGTTCAACTAGTGTTTTTTCCCTGCTGAGATATCTAATAACTTAAAAAAAAGGAAGTCTACTCAAGGCAAATACAGTATAACCCGGAGAAAACTTGAATGATGCTCCTGATCCTGACCTTGTGCAAATCACTTCCTGCTGCTAGCTTGCTTTTCTCATTGTTGAAGCACAGAGGCTTAACTGAATTATCTCTAGCATTCTTTTTAGCTCTAGGATTCTTTGGTGTATTCTTGCATGAGAACAGTAAAACAATTTGAAAGTATAATAATACATTTGTCATAGGTACATCATAATTTGTATCAGTCTACCTGGAATGCCAATTTTATAAAAGTTTCTGATCTTATAATGAAAGAAAATAACCCAGGGACAGCATTAACCATTTTATCAAAGGGTATGTTTTGTATATAACCAACTCTCAGATGATTTTAAAGGCCAAAATGATGATTGATATTCACAGTGGTTGATTATAAATGGGCTACAGTTCCGTGATAGTTCTTTAATTGACAGTTAAGACCTGTATTTTTTACTGTTTGCGTCTCTGTGATTGCTTAGACATCAGAAGGAGAGAAATGATGCTGTTTCTGGGCCCACAAGTGGTTAAAATACTGCTTCTTTCAACATGGCTACAAAACTGCGAGGAAGCTGGAGCATTCTTGTGGAGACGCCTACATAAAGGAGAATGGGGCCTCTAGCCAATAGCTCTGGCTAATCACTGGTTTTCCAGCAATGTGCCTAAGTCACCGTGAAAATAGATCTTCAATATCAGTGTAACTCTGCCAGCCGGCACATGCAGAGAACAGCTGTTCTCACCAACCACTGCCCGGATTTTGGATTTAAAGGAAATAAGTGGCTATTTTTTAGCCATTAATTTTAGTTATGCAACAGATAACTGACGTGAAATGAGTATTTTCTTGCCAGTAATCATTTAAACTAAGTTCAATTTGTGCAGCAAGCTCTACTATCCTGACATATATGTATTCCTGAAAACCCCACATTTTGTGATTATTTACCTACCTGTTGAATACAATCTATAAGGAAAATAGCACCAAGGAAATATTTTATAAGGTGTCCCAACTAAAACAGCAATAAAGCCTTTAGAAAACCCAGCCATAACACAATGCCAGAGGGATTCATGTTTAGAATGACAGGGCAAGCTGATCAACCTCATTGCCAAACTTATGTCTCCTAAAAGACATCTTTACCAGACAACCTCCAGAGTAGAAAGGATTGTCACATTTGGAGGCAAGCCTCTACCTTCTAGTAGCCAAGGTTACATACTGAGAACTTGTTTCCAAAAAATCAAAAATAAGTAAAACTTAAAAATAAATATGAAAGGAGAAAAATAACAATCAATAAGACTTCAGTTTATTTTAAGTTTAGTAATTTCCTTATGTGTAATTCATGCTAAAAAGTACTCATCAGGTGAGGTAGCTCATGTCTGAAATCCCAGCATTTAAGAATCTGAGTCATGTAGGAAACTTCTGTTTCAAAAACAAAACCTAAGAAAACACTTAGAAGACAACAAATAGCCTTCAGAGACATGCAGGAATGATGTGCTAAAGTGAAGATTCATCCCTCTGTAGCTACACCTCTGGATCAAGGATTTGGGCCTCATGACCTCCTTTGTTCTAATGGACTCACTTTCAAAGTCTGGAAGAGATTTCTGTCTGAAGCTTTGGCTTCAGCATCTCACTGCACCCAGGAAGGGCACCTGGGATCCCTGGGAGGAACTGGCAACTAGAACTGAGGGAGGGATGTCTGGCTGGAGGGGTTCATGTTCCTCAGAAGGAGGTTATTCAGGGATTCTCTTCCATTGGTGATGCCGGTAAGACATCAATCATCAATCAACATTTCCAGGGTAGAGATAACAGTTTCTTTTAGAGGTTAGAGAAAGCATTGACAGATCCTCAGAGAATGGAATAATCAAACATTGACTATAGAGAAGAAACTCACCAGGCAGGTCAGATCCTTCTCTGCCCACTGCCATAAGCCCAGGTTCACTGAGCAGAAGTTCTGGACTCCGAGTAGCAACCTGAAGGGTGAATTTAGAAAGACAGATGTCAGGAAGGGATGTTTGTTTCTCTGTGCACAAGAAGGGTTATACTTAATTTTTAATTAATTAAGGGTTAATTTAATTATATAAGGGTTAATTAATTTTTAATATTGTTACTTAATTTTGTTGTTAGCATGACTTTTATTTGGAGGAGCCACCTAGAACTATGTTCAGAAAGGACAACATGGTCTGGCCAGGCGGCCCCTTTCCTGAGCTCTGGTTTCAAGCTGGATAGGTCTTCCTGGATAGGAATAACTAATAACTGACATACTTCAAACTGGTGCAGTCATGCTTTCATTTATAGTTCTTTTATTTCAAGAGAACATCGAGCTTATTCAGAATTTCTGTTTATGAACACTCCAGTAAAAACTTGTAGAACACTGAAATAGACAGAACTTTAAGTTAAATACAAAAATTACTAGTATATTGATTGCTTTTAGTTTCTAAAGCATTAATTTGCTTACTGCCTCCCATAAATAAAAGTATTGGTAAGCTCTTAGGAATTAAAAATAAACTTACTATGATTATTTCTGAAAATCAAAGTATTATATGTTGCTTTAATTATTCATTTTAGTTCATAAAAATATATTACGTCTGGCTGGAAAGCTGATTCAGCAGGAAAAGGCACTGGACCCTAAGCTTGAGGGGCTGAATTCAATCACTGGGACCCAAATAGTGGAAAGAAAGAGCCAGCATCTACAGATGATCCTCTGAGCTCTACATGTGTACTGTGGCATGCCTGTATCTCCTCTTCTTCTTCCAATAAATGAATGAATGTAAAAAATTGTGTATTATTAAACACAGAATACAACCTGACTCAAATTGAAGCAAATATCCAACTAAATCCAAGGAAAATTGAATTTTAAAATATTTAAAGTGCAATTTGAATTAATTTTTGTTAAGCAGTTATTGGAAGTAGGCTTCCAATCACAGACCTAAAACAGAGAATACTTACACAGAACATTACAAACAGTTCTATTTTTTCTATTCAGTATGTAAAACTGATTATTTTGCTGGAGGGTTTTCAACAGAAGGTCAAGAAACTCACTTACCGCAATGACATCAGCAAGGGGTATAGTCAACCCTGATTGGGTGTCGGGTTTGGAGACTTCCAATGACCCAGCAACTTCTGGGGTGAAAAAAAATCACAAGGCTAAAATAATTCAATTTTTCTTTTATGATTTAAGCAATAAAATAAAGTTCTAAAATGTGGTAGCAGTTAATCCTTAATGAGCAGTATATAAATCATTAAGAAATTGGAGTTATAAATTAATGGCCATTAATCTGAAGAACAGATCCAGGGTTGCATCTTGCCTGCTTATGCGATGAGAATTATTAAGAACAAGATGAAAGAGTGGGAGAGGTTAGTTAATGGGTACAACTATCAGTATAAGTAGACAGAGGAATAAGTATTAGGATTATATTGCACAGTGGGGTTATTGTAGTTAATGATAATGTATGTATATTTCTTATTTGCTGTAAGAGAAGATTTGAATGCTCTCATCACAAAGAAACGATACAGAATAAAGTGATGGGTATAATAACTACACTACTTTGATCATTATGTTATACAGACATGTATATAATCATAACAACATTCCATGAATTATTGTGTGCCAATAACATAGTAAAGAATAGCACTTTAGAGATTTTTTTTAGGGTCCCCAGCCTTAGTCTAAAGATTTGGATCGTGTGTCGAGGCTAGGCAAATGGGGATAACAATGTGACTTAGCTAGCAAGGAAAGAAATGTTTAGTATCAACACAGCAGAATAGGAGCATCTGTGGAGTTCTGGTTTTCAGAACACCCCAAGAAAGCGCAACAGAGACACATGCCCAGAGCAACAACCTTGGAGATGAGTGTGAAGTTGTCCCCTTGTTGTTTCAGAAGCTCCATAACTTCTTTCCAAATTTCCAGAGATAATGATTTGCTGAGATAAATCAGATAACAGAAATGCCAGAGAATGACATTTCCATGCCATCTTGTGCTGAAACGGTATTTCCATTGTTCACCTACTATACTGTCTGCAGAATCTTTGAGTTTTTGGCTCCTGGGTCTCCCTGTAGCATCCTCTAAAAGTCTCATACATGTCAGATTATCTGGTTTATGTCTTTGGATCCCACTGAAGGTTGACTTATACAGATTGTATCAGTGGATACTTAACCTCCTCTCGGGGGTGGGTTGTATTAGTGGGCAACCTTCAGGCCTGGAGGTAACAGTGATGTTATTCTACTTGTAACCTTATGGGATTATTTCATTCCTTTGAGTAAAGGGCATTTTCATGGGCAACCTTTCTATCTACTCTTCTTAAATTAGACTCATTTGAATATGCCACCTGTTTCCTTAGGAAGCCTGACTAGTTTACTGGATGAGAAGATATGTGTAAGCTATGCCAAATAAATGGAACTGTCCAAGAATTCTTTCCTCTGTCTGGGCCCTACTGGCTGAAAATGGTTGATCTGAGTGAACTGAAGCTACTGGATTCTCCTAAACTTAGCTTTAGTGCAAAGTGATCACCAAGGGATGATTAAATAAAATCCAGGAGGGAGTGAAGAGAGACAGAAATAGTACACCTGATGAACCTGTCATGTTAATGACTGACTTTACATGGCCCAAGTTAAAATGACAATCCATCATATAGTTGTAATTCCTAACTTCTCTGTCAGAATGAGGATAAACTCAGAACTATGACATCACCAACTGACCATCACTGAACTGAACCATCCCCACATCCAAGGAATGGTCTCCGTCTAGTAGTTGGATGATATGTTTTTTGAGGTCCATTGTTGTGAGGTAGATTTCTGGTTGCTTGTGTTCTATGGCTCCATGATGGATTCTATCACTTTCAATTTTGATGGAATCAAGAGACAGGAGATCGCTTGCAGGGTTTTGTACTTCTTCATCTCTCTTAAAGATGGCCATAAGTTGCATGTCTGTGGAGCTTGAACTGTGGAGAGCAGAGGACACATTCCATTCAAAGGCAATGTTACAAGATTAGAGGGTTTCTGTGTTGCTATATGTCTTCAGGACAATTTAACCTCTTTTCTAATAGGCTCTTAAAGAACAGCCAACTTAGAACTTTTCAATATTTGCCAGAAATTTAACATATGGAAAAATATTGACAAATACTTTGTTTCAAAGTAGAATGTCGGTCAGCCTGAAGATTAAGTCTAGTTTGAAACGGGATTGTGAACCGGTTCCATATATGTTTTTATTTTTTAAAAAGTGCTAATGGTTCATTGTTAATTGATCAATGTTTTTGGTGGTCTTAAAGTCATGCAGTGCCAATCAGAAGGAGTGATAAACTGGTTATTTTTCTACAAGACTCCTCCTTTAAGGTCTATGGGATAGTATAGATGGTACAGTAGTGGCACAACAAGCCAGGTGTGCCATAACAAAGAAGAAGTTCACTTCCTAAGGTCTTTCTTCTTCCATTCTTTTCCACAAAATATTGTATTTTATTATTAGTTTTTGACACAAGGTTTCTCTGTGTAACACCTCTGGCTGTCCTGGAATTTGCTTTGTAGACCAGGCTGGCCTCAAACTCACAAAGACCCATCTGCCTCTGTCTTCCCAGTGCTGGAATTAAACACCACCACTACCTGACCACAGAATATTGTTGTAATTAAAAAAACAAAACAAAACGAAATAGCAACAACAAAAGACCCTGTAAATGAAATAGAGCAAGGAAATAAAATAACAAAAGATGTAAAAGAAAAAGGGTGGGGGGGGGGAGGAAAGCAGTACACAGTGTATGATTAACTCTATTTCCTATCATATTTATTAATACAGTATCTTTCAGCATGCAAAGCCTAAACAAGATTCTTTACAGTTCTGTCCTTGAGAATCAAGTGTTACCTTTTGTTTCATGCCATAAATCTACACAGAGGGCTGCAGAAATGTTTTAAAGGCCTCAGGAGCTGATAATGTGTATCCTTGGCAGTTCTTCAGACCACACAATCAGTCAGCAACTAACAGTTCATTATTTCACTGGTCAATTGCGGGAGCCAAAGCCAGATTCTCATTACTGATGTCTCCAAGGTATAGTGGGGTCATTTCCCCACCTCAAACTGACCTTGGGGCTGAGGAACAAATTGGTTTCTCTTCTTTATTCTAGACTTCAGTTGGTTGCACTCATGAATGTGAACCCAGCCAGACAATATCCCATTGCAAACACACAGGAATTAGTTAAATCAAGATGCTGGTATAAAACATTTGTATTCTGACATTTTTTCTAATTAGAGCTATAGCTTTTTTTTTAAATAGAATCTTTTCAGATGATCAAATCAAGGTTTACCTGCTAATCTCACATAGTGATTTGACTAGAGAGTTTCTTAAAATTACAAAATGATAATTAGTTCTGTTTAAATAAAACGTTTTAGCTAAAAATCATTAGCTTACTCAAGGTGCATAAAAAATAAAATAACTACAACAAGAAAAACAGCTTATGCTGGGTGGTGGCATACACCTTTAATCCCAGCACTTGGGAGGCAAAAACAGGAGGATCTGTGAGTTTGAGACTAGTCTACAGAGAGTTCCAAGACAACCAGGGCTACACAGAGAAACAATGCCTATAAAAACAAAACAAAACAAAACCCTAACAAAACAAACAAACAAAAAATAACTGATCAAACATCCCCCCAAAAAAACTAGCTTATATATTTGTGGAGGGAAGCATACCATATTTCAAAACATAAAAATAATCAAAATTACCCATCTATTTCTTTCTTTGGTCTTCATTTCACCACACACCATGAAAACATGCAAGGAAGAAAGAATTTTGATGAGATTTATTGAATCAGTTGGTGGATCATTTTATACACAAAAAATGCTTTTATATTGTTCTTCCTGTTTGTCTAGGGCTTTGGAGAAACATACAAACTGCCACCAGAATTTGCATGGTACCTTTGAGAATCATGAGTCTCAGGATGTTAAATTCAGTTTTTGATCAGAATCTCAGCCTTAATTCAAAGATGCCTGTGTATTTATGATCTTTTTAAACTTGTTGATTTCCTTAAAGAGGCTGAAACTATATGCAGTGCATTTTATATTTGGGTAGCTATTACCAGGATGTTTTTAAAAACTGTTTTGCAAACAGATTCCTTACCTCCTGAATGTCATTAAAGGATTCATATGTTCTAAGAGGTAACTTGTCTGAGATTGACCCTGGGAACTAGGGTCTTGCCGATTTTGAATTGCTGTAATCAGTTAAAGGATTGATTCAATTCACCAAGAAAACTTGTGAGAAAAACAATAGCAGTTTACTGAGTGGGGGGCTAAATGCCAAGATTTTTATATGTATTTTCATTTAATGTTTACAACAACAGAATCTTAATTTCACAGGCACTACAAAGGCAGTGGATGTCAGTCAATTGGATCCAGCAGAGATAGGATTTGAACTTGGGGCTCTCCCTTCTCAACCTTGGTTTCATTTTGTCACCCTGGTCAGTTTGTCACACTGGTGTGTACCTGAGAAAGACATTTTGGTTACTTAAATAACAGACACATTTTAGAATTTAGCTTAGAAGCTATATTCAATGTTCTCTCTTTATATTTCAAATGACATTTGCTGATGAAGACAGTCTATATATGTGTTGGGATTAGTGTCACTGGCATTTCTGCCAGGACTATAGATTCATTTCACTTTGATCTCCTGATAGATCATGCCACAGTGGATATGTTACAGACCTCTTTGTTGTGAAATAATTTTTTGCACACTGTGAATATGTATCATTTCCATCAGTTTAATAAAAAGCTGAATGACAAATAGCTAGGCAGGATTTTTAGAGCAGAGAGAAGGCTGGGAAGAAGGCAGAATAGCCAGCCAGATGCAGAGAAACCAGGAAAGCTGTATGGGCAGTTCAGAGAGATGGTAATAAAGCCACAAGGCAGAATAATAGAAATGGGTTACAGTATAAGAACTAGTTGGAAACAAGCCTAAGCTATATGTCAAGCTTTCATAATTAATAAGTCTCCATGTAGTTATTTGGGAGCTGAATGGTGAGATAGAAGAAAATTAGCTTACACTTGTTCCCATGTTCCCTTGGAGACAGAGAGCCTGCTGTACTCCTAAATGGCACTGCTCTGTGAAGAGAGACCGAATCTCTACCAGACATCCATCCAGGGCCTGCCTCTTACTGCTTTACAGTTTGTAACCCACGAAACCAAGGAGAGAGGACACACTTCCTGAGCCAAAACTTTATTACTGCCAATAAAAATTGCCTTGTTGACATAGGGTTGAATAAGCAAACGAATATCTTAAAGAAAAATCTATTTATTACAACAATCAAGATATGGAGCCCATTCACCAATGTCAATACTTTATCCTGTGTCTTTATGATCCTTTCCTTTCACACTGCTTCACCATCTCCAAACAACTCCTGAATGTTTTCTGTCACTGTGGATGAGTTTCTGTTTTCTGGAATTTAATATAAATAGAACATAATGCACTCTAGTCCGGTCTTTCACTCAGCACAGTTACTTTGAGGTACATTCATGCTGTCACATATGCCAAAAGTCTTATTTCTTTGTCCAGAGAAGTGTCTATACTGAGCACATTCTAGAATTGTCTATTGCTCTGTTGATGAACAGTTGGTTGGTTGGTTTGTTTCCAGTTTTAGGCTATTAAAGATAAAGATGCTATGAATGTTTATGCACCAGGCTGAAGAAATCTACTTTACCACTAGTTTTCATGATTATTAGTTTTCCACCCTTGCTTTTAGGGATACAGCAATACTTTAAGTGGTTATTTAACTGTTAATCCTTAAAATTGTCATAACAATGGAGTCCTAACTACTTTCCAGTTATGTTGAGAGACTCAAGGGAGGCTGTTCATATCAAAGTATTAGTGAAGTTATAAATAAGCTTTCTACAAGTGATATAAAGGAAAGGCAATATATGTGACTGATAGGGGCTGACTCATCTGTGGGCATCTGGCCCCATAAAGAAGGTAATTTTCTTCATAGTAAGTTTATTTCACAATATTCCCAGCATTGGTATCCATGACCAAAGGTTTGTGCTGCTTACAAGCATATCATTGATTGAATTCAGGGGCCCACATATTTTCCAGTGAAATGAAGTCCTTATGACAGAAAGAAAATCATTGGCAAAGTGCAACAAATTTTATAAGCGTATTTGACAGATAGAAATAGGATTAAATCTTTACATAGACAAACACTTGGGGAAGTTTCAGTTTTCAGGCAGGCCTCTTTAAAAGTTTTACCTTGGAAAATTTCATTGCCTAACATTGTGATTTTCCGCTTATGTAGATTTTCTTTACAAGTAGATTTTCATTTGTTGAAGGGAGGCAAGAACACACATTTAATCACTCACCAGAAGAAGCCTTTGCATCATTTCCTGAAGCTGTAGATTAAAAATGTGTTCTTTAACTGTAGTGCTTTATTCAGAAGATCTTGCCATCTATGCAAAGTGTGAGCCTATCACCTTTGATAATTCTCTCATCCATCTGACTTTGAGTGGAATACCTCAGAGTGGCATCTTGACACAAAGCAAATCAATTTTGCTCTGATAAATATTAAGACTTTTTATTACTCTCCATTTCCAGTGTTTCTCTACTCTGGAGTGATACAAATCAGAGAGGCCTGAAAACCCTGTGATACACAGCTGGTCACATCTTCTAAGCCCTTGTCTCTTGGCCCAAGCTGCTCTTTCACAGGTGTCCTCCTGCTCCAAGACCAGGCAGGGACAGAGCCAGGAAGACGTCCACAAGACCTCATCTTTCCATGTCACCTCCTACCCTCTAGGCAAGTGATTCATTTTGCTTCCACCAGGGTTGCTGTGTATCCTGATGTGCATTGTTAAAAGGTGCCTTTTCATGATTTGCTCGTAGATGTTTGAAATAAGGAGAACTTTAAAAATGAAGCAAAAATTCTTGTTCAAACTTGTGAACTTGCATTAGAGTGGTAAGGGTACAGATGTCTATAGACTTGCTTCTGCTGGAGTGGGATTCCCACCCTGCTTTAACATGGCATTATTTTATCACTTAAAATTCCAAGTTACTGCTTTTTGAGCAGTGCCATATTACTTTAGTCCATACACTAGTTTAAATTAAAAACATATATTTATTCATAAATAAAATAAATAGGTGCTTTGCACCTATGCATCCCATTCTTTTAATCTCTCAGCCCATAGAAGCTACTTAAAAAAAAAAAAAGAATCAGATTCACCTGTGTCTCTTGACTAACATAATTTATGCCAACAGTGATGAGACTTAGCCTTGGGGAGGACAGTATGAAGGCAATTAATTGTTACTGTTTCTGATCTGTCTTTACTGAGGTGTTTTCCAGAGATTTGCTAATGACATTGCCAAGGACAGGTGTGGGAGGACAGTATTTCCAGCATTGCAGATCCTGTGCTCTCCTTTCAGCAGCAAGGTTTTCCTGTTCTTATTAGAACTCCATTATCTCAAAAGTATCCACTCTGTAGGACCACACTGAGCTAAACAAGTGAGGAGAAGAGAACCTTCTGATCATCAGGATGTCGCTTTTAAGGAAGGCAAGGGAGAATGTGATTTAAAAGTTGAGAACAGTCTAATTCTCTTACTTACCCAAACCCTAACACATGGATTTCTCGGAACCCTGGAAGTTTCTTAAATATCTTTTGCAACTGCAGAAAGGAAGAAATATATAAAATATTCATTGGCTCTACTGGTTCAAATGTTACCAAACAAACAAATGAACAAAATCTAAAAATGTTTAATGAGTCAGTTACGGGTCATGTGAACCAAAATGTGTCAAAATCTCTCCCTTCAGAGATATTTCTAAAGCCAAGAAAGTATTTCACTATTAGCTTAAAAGACATAAACGAGTAGCTCTGAGATGCTTGAAATATTTGTTTTACATAGAATGTGAAGTAACTTTAAGATGGCATTTGGAGGGAACCTTTTTAACTATAGCATTTTTATCTACATAGAGTAATGCAGACTTTTTGTCTATGTAGCTAATAATAAACTAATGATGTTCTCTGAATTGAATGAGAGGATTTGGAAAATAAAACACTAAAAGTATTATTAAATGCAAAGTGATTTTGTGCTTAGATCTAAGTGGATTCCTTAAGTTTTCTCCATTTGTGTTTATTCAGAGGCTTGCTAACAGGATATACTTCCTAGCTCCTCCCTAGGCTCTAAGCCCCATCTCTAGGCCCCCAGGTTCCGAGAGAGTGGATGGTTATCTCCAAATCTTCCTTCACAATGTCCTTCTTTGGCTTCCTTCCTCTTCTTTTCCTCTCACCATTAGGTTTTCTTTGCTCCGTCAGATTTTATCTTTAGTCTTTATGTGTCAAGACTCTGCAAGTTCCCTCTCCAGCCTTCATCACTGTTCTCATTCTAACTGCCACATCCTAGCTTTCCTGGGAGAAAGGCTGCAAGACAAGAGAGTCTGAGAGGAAGGCAAAGCTTGAATGGGAGAGTAGGGGGAAAAGTGAGGCTGGCCTTGACCTCCCCTTCCCACCTCTCTCACATTTGTCATCCCCGGTGGGGAAACCAGATTTTCTCTCATGGCTTCAGCAATCTCCTTATACTCAGTCTTGAGTTCTCCACACAAGTATACATTCTTTTTCAGGTCTACATTATTTCCAGACTTTCCCATGCCAGACAAGCTTAGAAGTCCATAATTAATTCTTTCATAAGTTGCCTTGTCATGGTGTCTCTTCACAATAGAAAAGTAAGACATCCTCCTTTCTGTCATTATCCCATGTAAAAGTAGCCTATAGCTGGCCTTCCCCATTTATAACATGCACTTCGATTTCCCCAGAGCCCCATGCATACTTTCCTTGGCTCTACAATGAAGCATCCCTCATCTTCCACTCACTGACTGCTTCCACTGAGCCTTTCTCTACTGAAAAGTGAGGGCTCCAGACTCAGGCGCAGTCTGGAGCATTTTTTTTCTCTGCCAGGCCACATCTCTCAAGGGTACCATCTGAGTTCTAGGAGGTGTGTGCCCTTTGGCCTAGGGATGGAGTGAATCTGCTGCATTGTCATCCACTCAGAAGGAATTGAACAATATTGCCTGATGAGCTGAGCTCATCTCTTCATTCTCCACCACCACTCTGCAGCTTCAGAGCCAAGGACTGTTGCAGTGATGCACAGATAGATAATATCCAATCTCCTCTGGGACTTTGGGCTGCATCATGGAAATTTTTTTCCAGCAGACTGATTTACCTTTTAATTATATTTTTCTTTTGCCAATATTAAAAATAGTTTTCATTTCCTGAACCTATAGGAACTCTGGCAATGAAAGCAGCTTAGTCTGGGTGATAAGGAGATACTGTGCAGAGCTGGGTTTAAATATTGGTGCTATTACTTTCTAGTTGCAAACTCCTGAGTTTATTGCTTCATCTGAGTTGCGGTTTTTTGATCAAAATGGGACAAAGATACCCATGCCACAAGGTACCAGTCAAGAACGAGAAAAAATTAACACATCCTGGCAAAGTGATTTTTATAATTTATTATTATCATTATTATTTGTTTTCTACTTTTCCACCTGGGTTACTAGCTCCTTGAGAATCCTCCCCCCCTCCCCCAAGCATGTATTCTCCAAGGGCAGACCCAGCTTTTAGACCGCTTTTTTTTTTTTTTTTTTTTTTTTTTTTTTTTTTTTTTTTTTTTTTTTTTTTTTTTTTAAAGATTCAGTGGGGAAGGGCAGATGGAGGGTCTGGAATGTGAAGTGGCGAAGGAGGACTGGGAAAATAAGTGTGTGTGCCTCTCCTTAATGAGCTTAGCAGAGAAAAACCTGGGGAAAGGAGAGGCCAGGCTCTGTAGAGATGAGCTTTATTTGGGAGTGCACAGGAAAGGTTCTGGTACATACTCGAGGCTTGCTCTGGTGTTCTGTTGGAACAGATTTGGGATCACAGTGAATTTGGGGTGTGAAGGCTCCAGTGTGGGCTGCAGTGTTTGGAGCATGGCGCAATGATTCTAAAGTATTCGCTTTACAGAGACGCTAGTCTACTGTGCAAGCAGTTAGTGAAACACGGCAGTGCCTCCGTCGGAGCTGCTCTTGGAATGCTCAGGAGGGAGGGGCTGGCTGTCTTTCCTCTCCTCTAGAAGTGCTCCATAACATAGGATTTGAGGGAGGAGACTTTTGTGTCCATGCCCTCTTTGTGAACCTGTCTGAGTTTGATTAAGAATCAACTTTGCATCAAAGGGTGTCAATGGTGTCTAG
Organism: Sigmodon hispidus; assembly: GCA_004025045.1. Taxonomy (NCBI): domain Eukaryota; kingdom Metazoa; phylum Chordata; class Mammalia; order Rodentia; family Cricetidae; genus Sigmodon; species Sigmodon hispidus. The sequence continues at coordinate 148,786 of PVIH01002813.1, forward strand.
GGACATGATGACAAAAACCTTCAGTTAATTCTGCTAAATAATCTAGTGGGGACCGTCTAATCATGAAGCACTAGCCACTAAATAGCTAATTAAGTGCCCACTTAACCTTATTAATAATACTAAATGCACAGGGGTCTTCCTGATTTGGCCAGAATGTATGTTAACGAGCTATAAAAAAGCAGCCACAGCCGAGTGTTTCGGAATGTTTGCACAGGAGAGAGCATTCACACAACAACCAAGTGATTCCTTTTGACATTTGTATTAAATTGCTCATTAGGTTTATTGTGGAAATTAAATCACTGCAAAGCACTGCCCATTAATTCCTGATTAGCCCCAAAGGACTGCTAATACAGGCTATGGGTGGAGTGCAGGGATTGGGTTTCTAATGCAGGCCTTGGAGTGGTCCTGCTGAAGAAGGAGCCAGGGAGGGGACAGGAGCTATAGAGGTCTGTGCCTTAGGTAATGATAGACTTTGCAGAGTCAGCAGTACTGATGTGATACTTTTTGGAGCAAAATTGGACAAGACATTTTTGTTAGGAAGCTTTTCTGAGGCTAGAGAGAGACTTACCCTTTGTCATAAATGTTCACTGGGAACAATAGGAAACAGGATGGTAGAGATGAGGGAGCAAGGGTGGACTACCTGGGCTTCTCTTTGTCAGGTAATGGCTGTGTCTACTGGAGATGTTAATTTGCCTCCTTGTGCTTCAGTTTCCCTTTTCGTTAAAGGGGAAATGATTCTTACTGTACTATCTAGATTTATGTCAGCTTGATGCAAGCTAGAATCCTCAGAGAGGAAAGAGCCACAATTGAGAAAGTATGTCTGTAAGACTGAGCTGTATGCAAGCCTGGGGGGCATTTTCTTAACTCAAGAAAGCTGCTGTGGCTGGGTTCTTCCTGAAGGCAGGCTGAGTAAGTCACAAGGAGGGAGAGAGTAAGCAGCACCCTCTGTGGCTTTTGCATCAGCTCCTGCTTCTAGGGTCCTGCCCTGTTTGAGTTCCTATCCTGACTTCCTTCCATGGTGAACAGTGCGTTAGGGTTTGGTTTGGGTTAGGGTGAAGTTTATGGTTTGGTTAGGGTTAGACAGAGTCTGATAATAATCTCTATTATTCTTTTTTAGATGTACATAGTACTAACAAGTCAGATAAGAGTCTGTGGCCAAATTCTCTCAATCTCAGCAAGATCTAAACTTTGAGTAGTGGCTGTTTTTTTCTCATGTGATGGTAACTTTTATAAATGTAGCTAAAACCCAGAAGGAATACAAGGTTTCATACTTAGAAACCACATTTATGGATAGTTTGGGTATACTTGAACATTTCCCAGCATGGCCAGGTAGCAAAAGACAATTCTTCTCATTGTTTGAGAATTTGCTACTCACCTCTCACCTATAAAGGAGATGTATACAAAAAACCTCTTTTATGTCCAGCTCCTTAGTAAATCAATTAAATACAGAGGATCATTTCTATAAACTTGAAAGTCAAGGATTCTGCAGTATTCATGAACCTCCCACACTGGTACTTTGGCTTCGGTTAGGAAGCAGAAGTAATGAAGTTTTTTACTTCTTCTATTTGATATTTGAAACACCTCTTTCTAGAAAATCCTCTATACAGTTAGGACTTTTTCAGAGGATCTGGACACCATGATAAGACCTGGCTTTCCATTCAGCCTTGTCCCATGACCCCCCTCCCTTTTTAAATCACCTTTCTTTTTCTTATTCTGACAGAAATACAAACTATTTGCTCAACATGCCTTCTTGGTCTAGATGACTTAAAATATGCACATCTTTTCACTTTATCTAGGGAACCTACAACAAACCAAAGGAATTGTTTTAACAAAGTCCAACTTTGTGAACCAATGGTATTGTATTGGGGTTACATACAGCAGTATATGTGAAGGGCTATTTACAGGACCTTTGAGGATAACTCAAATGCAGCTGCATTGCCAAAAAGCCCACCCCAACCCTAGCTGCAACTCAGGAGAGCTGCATCCCTGGAATTTTTGGATGGAGCTTTACAGATCTGGGAATCTCCTCTCTGTACCATACTGCTCAAGTTCTCCTCTCCCACAATCCTTTCCTGTTCCTCAAGTGCTGAGGAAGTGCCTTTGAGAATATTGCTCCTTTTGGCATACATAACCAAAAGTGGGATGTTTGTCTATCCAGAATCTCCCGAGTCTATCCATCCCTCCTGGAAAGAATATTCAGTTCAGAGAAAACTAATACTCAACAATGGCTCTTCCACTTGCCTCACTTTAGACACTCATTCATAGACAATTCCATGCACCATTCTGTGTTTGGTGCCACTGAGTTGGACTCACTATATCTGGCGACACTCTTGTAGCAGCCCTAGTATGTCTACAACCATTTCTGTTTCTTTTTCCCCCTTTCCCATACCACTCTCAGCATTCATATGCTACATTCAACAACATAATTCGCTTTATCCTGCAGAGTTAAAGAACATTTGCATACAGCTCAAGAGAGAGATGATAGTGCTCAAAGATACAAAAGTTATCTTGAGTCAACTCCTGCTCTAGTAATAGATGAATAAACACTATAAATATGTCTACTAAATGTCATATACTTAAATTGCATCAAATTGCAAAAATAGCATTGGTGATGTAGTGGTAAACATAGATTTATTTCCAATTGCAAGAAGTGGAAATATTAATAAGGATATAATAGTATGGATTGAAAATTTACACTTAAATCCATTATATTCTCTAGTTAGTGCATAGGTAATCATTTTATTTTAATGTTCTAAAATTATAATCACTTTTACTGATATAATTGACATATAAAAATGAAAGCATTTAATATACATCTTGGTGAATTTTTGGACAAGTATAGACTTATGAGGCATTAGCATAATGGCAATTTACAGATATAGAGTGTGAATTTTAGTTAAGTAAGTTGAAAACTTACTAAAAATTAAAGATAATTTAAATATAGATAACACTGACCAATGGAAAAGCTGGATTGAACAATTGCCCCACTATTTTGGAATTTAATTTGTCTTAGTTTTCTTTTTAGTGGTTAACAATGAATGCCTGATCACAAAAGGTTGAAGCTAATACCAAAGGATGAGTCCACTCACCTGTAGTTGGTACTGTCTCACCAGCTCCTGGTAATATGGAGACCCAGAGTTGGTGAGCTCTGCCTTGAACCTGTGGTTTGGCAGAGAGATGCTGAACACCACCTTCTCCTCTGGTAAAATTTCAGTCACATGAGTGGGTTCTGTTTTGCTTTCCTAGGTTAAAAAAAGGGGCCTCTATTAATATAAACCATACACAATCTGCTATTCTAAATAATAGATGTTACTATTGTATCAAGAATTGAACTTGATTGTTTTGGAATCAAGTGGTTTTGGAATAGAAGTCCTGTTCATGATGAGTTGCTTCTGGATTTCAGTGAGAGACAAAGTCAATTCTGGAGCTCCATTGGGTTGGTCATTATGTTCTCAATTTGTAGTCCAGGCTGGCCCTGAGTTTGAGACAGTTCTCAAATTTTAAATATTTATTTACTTAAAGGCAGAGTCTCATTGTTGCCAAAGCTATTCTTAAACTTGCTATATAGTCAAGTCAGGCCTCAAGCTCTTCATCTTTCTGCCTATGCTCTTCCAGTGCCATTATCCAGCTTCAACATACTTTAAAAACAACACATAATACTTGTCTATACTTATATGGTACAATGTGATGTTTTGATATATGTTTATAATCTGGACAGACCATGTCAGGCTTATTAATATATTCTGCATTTCAAATTCATAAACATCTTTTTGTGTGTATATTGAAAATATTAAAATCCCTTCACCTAGCAACTTTGAAGTATACAATGTGGCTTCATTTATTGTGGTCTGTATGAAGTTAACAGGTCCCTGAAGATGTTTCCTCAGGTTTGACTGGAATCTGTGCCCTTTGGCTCAGTGTTCACATTCTCTCCTCCTCTGGACTCTGAAGGAATTGTTCTGTTTAGAGTCCACATGTAAAAAACTAAACTTTTAAATGCCTCCCACCTGGGATCTTCAGAAACTCTTTATTACTTGTAGTTAAAGCCTAGACTATTTTTCAGCACATTTAATGTTTTCCAGAGTTTTATTACAATCTACTTGAAAATATTCATTTTCAGTCTGCAGTTCTGATTGCTATATTAATAAAAAGCCACATTCTTTTGCTTTTCTCCTTCTGGGGAGTCTTCTAAAAATGCTTCTTCCTCCAGCAATAGCACTACTCCCTCTCTTCTTCTCTTTCTCTCTCATATGCATTTTACTTATTGTATGTTTTGTCTGAAATACTATGTCCTCTATCTGGAGTCTAGCAATCTTTGTCTTCCCTGAACTCCAGTACCATTTGATTGGCACTTTAACCTCTTGTTTGGTACCTACTCATGTACTTGTCTGATGTCCTCTTCCTATCTGCAAGTTTTGTTGGTTCACACACTTCTCTACTGTACAACTCCTCCATCCCAAGAAAAACCAAGGGGGTTATTTATGCATAAAACTTAGGAGTGTGCAAGTCTAAGAAATGTCCTTCCCACAACCTGTCCTGTCTTATCATTTCATCCCAGTCTTTCATCCTGCCACCTTTAATCATAGCACTCAGAATGTTCTGTCATATATAATTGCATATATGTTTCTTGGTGCAGGAGCTGTCTTGCTTATCTTGGGATATTTGATGTACATTCCTAGTCTCAGCACATCGGTAAAATAATTGCTGAGTGAAAGAATGGGCCATAGATACAAATGGTAGAGGCTACTCATCCAAAGGGTATGGCAGATGGCAGATGAAATATGTGGGGATATTTACGCAGAGCAAGGTACCTACAACAGATGTTGAAGGAAATGGGACAGAGGCAATGTGAAGAAAGAAGAAAGACTATTCATCTTATAAATTTTATGCTAAATATTTTGAATTATAAAATACTTTTTTTTCCAATAGTACTTTGCCTGTTGATGAAGAATTTTTAGAAAAACACATTGTTTTTATTCCTTGGTTATAGCTGTACCTGCTACCATCTTGCCTGAAGGGCACATAGAGTAGTCAGCAGGATGCTCATCAGGATTTCTCATGCAGAGCTGGTAAGATGGAATTCTTCCCCTCCCCTTGCCATGTGCCTTGGAGGGAAATTGAGAAGATGGAGGCAGGGAAAAAGAGCACCTCATAGATCCCAGGGGAGACTGGTGTGACTTCAGCAATACTGAGAAGCTAGGAAGTTCTGGTTTGTCATTCTTTGTACTGCAAACTCTACTTCTCGTGAACAATGAGGATAACATTTCTCTGCTTCAGCACTCTCTGAATCTAGGCTTCTGGGAAGGATCATTGCTTCCCTACATTGATATTCTAAACAACTGTCACAGCTGCACCAGCCCACACAGAAGCTAGTGTGTCTCTTAGCCTTGGATCACTGCTTCTATTTTTCCTGGGTTTGATGTGGAGAATTTGATACATTTGGTTTACTTACATTGCTCATGACAAAGTAATGCTGCCAACAAGGCTTACCTTGTAGAGGAGACTGAGTAAATTAATTGTGATAGACTGATTTTAATGCTTGGGGAGCACTATTACATGGAAATGTCTGTTATGTACTGGGGAGAAGGGTTTCTGTTTGCTTCTTGCAATTCCCCCTATTTCATCCTAATCCTCAACCTATTTATTCCCTCAGTCCTTAGAATGATATAACAATAGTGAACAGAAGAAAGTTACTGAGATTGCAGAGTCATGTGGGATAATGCTGTAAATATTTTTCACTTGTACTTGTTTAATAATATGCTGATTGGCCAGAAGGCAGAGGCAGGGCAACCAGACTAGGAGAACTTTGGGAGAGGAAGAGCAGGGTGGGAGATGCTAACAGAAGCAGAGGAAGGAAAATGAGAATGCTTCAATGAGAAAAGGTACCAAACCAGATGGCTAAACATAGATAGGAATAATGGGCTAACTTAAAGTGTAAGAATTAGCAAATATCAAGCCTGAGCCATAGGCCAAACAGCTTGTAATTAATGTAATCCTTCGTGTGATTGTTTTGGACTAAATGGCTTCAGGACCGGCAGAGTGAGACACAGAAATGTAAGACTACAGAGTGTTGCAAACACAGCACTAAAAATTTTGAGTATCTGTTCCATCCACCACTTTCCCTACTTTACCAAAGAAAACAAACCAAGGCTAGAGACATAACTCAGCTGGTAAGTGCTTGCTGTGGAAGACTGAGGTGCTGATACCCGGAATTCAAGGAACAGCCAAGGGTGCCTGAAAACCTGCCAATAATCTTAGCATATATGTGCCCATATACATGTGAACATGCACACACATATGCATGCACAATACATACACACAGACAGGAGAAAAATAATGAAAAAGAAAGCTTATAGGTCTTTTGCTTATATATTATGGTTTCCAGTTTTGTGTTTTTATGAGATTTCTATGTGAGAGAATGCGTGTTTCTCTTCTCTTCTACCTTCTACAGCCTTTTTCTCTGTTTTTTTTTTCCTATTCTGGTTTATTTGTTGTCGTTATTACTATAATAACATAATCCTAATCATTATTTTAGATTCCTGTTTGCTTTCTAATAGAGAGATGGGGGAGGGAGGGAGGATGTAGATTTGTGTGGGGAAGATCTAGGAGGAAAGAAGGAAAATCCTAATTAGAACATATTTTATGAAGAATAATCTATATTCAATAAAACTCACAAAATAAAAATAAAAAAAAAGAAAAAGAAAAAGATAAGACTAGACGTGTGCACGAAAAACTGCCAACTGAGAACTTACTGCTGTGGGCTTCTGGATGTCTTTGAGGGTGTCATTGAGAATCTCGTTGAGGTGTGTGTCATCAAGAGGGAGTGGGAAGGGCCCCAGGGACATGCTGACAACATCTGTAGAAATTAGAAAGATTTCAGACACAGACATAAGGCAATAAGAATTTAGAATACAGTCAAGATTACATGATTCCAATTTAAATTAAAGCAAGGTCAAAATTCTATGATTCCATGTCATATAAATGCATTCTGAACTCGTTTTTCAAAGGCCCATACATATGCCTTTGGGGGAAAAAAACCCCTATGGAGTCACACTTTCAGTATCCATTAAATTATTCCTTCTAAGACCATAATCTGGGGTTCCACTACATGTTGTACAGTTAAATGATTTGTATAATGAGACCTGATTAATGGTTTTTTTGTGACTACTTAAAGGATATAAAGACAAGTATTAATCTTTTGAACATTATCTGAGAACATACCCAAGTTTTTAAAGTCTAGATTCTTTTAGCAATCAGTAAAATTTAATATTAAAAATTTAGATCATGGACTTCAAGAATAAAAGAACATTGCCCTTTTAGTTTTCTCTCTTTTTTGAGTTATTTATTTTATTTATATGAGTATTTTGCTCACATATATGTATGTGCACATGTTAGTGCCTTTTGCTTACAGAGGTCAGAAGAGGGTTTTGAATGAGTGGGTTGTGAGTTCCCATGTGAGTGCTATGAACCAAATCTATTTCCTTTGTCAGAGAAGCACTGAACTTTCTCTCCAGCCTCTCAGGTAACAGTGGAAAGCATCCCTTTTAAAACTACCATCGAAAACCTTTTCAGGTCCCTGGGAAAAAATTAGAAACATTTAAAGATACCAAGTAATGGAAGTCTAGGTTCTATTCCAGGAGGAAGTAATTTTAACCTCTGTGTATTACTATTTTATTATGTTATAATTATGTTTTAAAATGTTGAAGGAAAATAGTGTTTAGTTAGTTTATTTTTAGTCAGAAATTGCTTTCTCTTTTTTTCAATTAAGCAAAAACATAGAATGTATTGGTTTAGTTTTGAGCCTTAGGAAACAGGATATATCCATTTTAAAAAATTGTTCTTTCTTCATTGCCCCTTAAGAACATTTTAAGTGTTCTTTAGCTCTGTGAGAGTCTGAGAGGTCATTGCTCTGAGTGTGGAATTGTGGATTTTATTGAGTCATCTGGAGAAATGGCTTAAAGCACACACACATGTGTGCACGTGCGTGCGTGCGCACAAGCGCACGCACACACACACAATTAATTTTTATTTTATTCTTTCATGTATATGGGTGTTTTGCCTGCATCTTATGTGTGACTGGTGCCTGCAGACGTCACAAGAGGGTAACGGACCCCTTGGGACTGGAGTTACAAATGGTTGTGAGCCACCATTATGTAATGTCTAAATTGTATGCATGTATTTTTTTTAACCATTTATCATTTCTTTGTAAAAATCAAAATCATTCTTTTTAAATACACAGTAATTTATAATTATTTAAGAGTCACCATACAGTATGGCAGAAGACTGGAAAAGGTGATACTTTTGGGTAAATTTGTCCATGTCATTTGGTTGATTAGGATCTGGAATGATGGCATCACTGGTATCTTCCTTTATAGATGTAGCTGAATGGCCTGTTGCAAGCATTGGAGCTGGAGAAATTCTCCACTTTATCAGGCTTTCTCAGGCTACCAGCCCCTGAATCATGACATGTAACTTATTAGTTACGCCTTAGTTAGGCTTGTCCCACCAGCTCTTATAACTTATTTTAACCTGTCATTTTCACTTTGCTTCTGGGCCTTTTACCACTTTTTCATTTTGTGTGTACCACTTCCCTTCTTTCTCCATGTCTGGCTGCCTGCCTGGCTGGCCCTGGGCATCATTCTCTCTTCCTCATTCTCTCCTCTTGAGCCTAGATTCCTTCTCCTACTTATTCTCTCTGCTCAACAGCCCCACCTATCCCTCTACTGCCTAGCTATTGGCTGTTCAGCTTTTTATTATTCCAATCAGGTATCTTAGGCAGGCAAGGTGAATCAGCAACACATCCTTCCACAATTAAACAAATGAAGCATAAACAAATACAGCAATCTTTACATAGTTGATATTCCATAACATACAAAAAGGAACACATCTTTACATAGTTAAACAAATGCAACATAAACAAATGGAATGCACATTTTCATAGGTAAGGTAGTATTCTACAACACTAGTGCTGTAGTGCTGGCTCAGCATCCTTAGTTTCTTTAATTTGTCTTTTATCATGAAATATTTTAGTTTTTTCTTTGATTGTGGAAGACAGTTTTGTTGGATGTGGTATTCAATGGGCAGCGATTGTCTTTCTAAGCTTGGATCAGATCACTCCATGCCCTTGGAGTTCCTGTCACTTCCCTGGGTTTGCTCCTCTGTGTGACTTCTTGCTCCTTCTCTTGAAGCTTTATTTCTCTCTGTGCAGTGCATAATTACTATTTTAATTATGTTGTTGACATAAAGAGGTTCTTTTCTGTTCTTGTCATTCTAATGCCTTCTGTTTCTGGACAGTCATTTCTTTTTCTAGACTTAGGTTATTATCTGCTATAATCTAATTGGTTATATTTCCTGTGCTTTTTCTTTCTCTGTCTCTCTCTCACACATACACACATTCATAACTTCTTTTTTCTATGTCCATGATTTATAAATTTCATTTTTAATGGTGTCTCACATGTTCTATTTGTACTCCTTCATTATGACGTCTGCCATTGCCTGGCACAAACATATATGATGGGAACAGCAAAAGTCATAAAGCCATCACAGCTACATGACAAAGATGTAGCCAAGTGGAGCCACATTATGGCCTCCATGCCACCTTTAGTTTTGATCTCCACCTGTTATATACTTGGGGGACAAAAAATATTTGTATAATTTGAGGATATTGGGTTGATGGGAAAATTTCTTATCAACCATTTATTCCTTCTCTCAGGAGTACTGCTTCTATATTTTCCCAGGAAAGTCCTGAATATACTACCCCTCCTGCTTTTAGGAAGATTTATGTGTAGGACTTCCTTACACTTTTTAGGTTGTGACACACATAAAGAAGCCAGAGGTCTTTCAATGAGCCTTGTGAGATATTCTTGAAACATCTGTCCCTGTACTCACTTAGAAACAAGGTAATCAAAATAAATAAACTAAAAAGGTAAAAAAAAATTGGTGGGCTAGAGGAGTTGGCCACAGATCAGATTATAAGCCCCTTCCCACTATACACTCAGGCAATTATGTGATATATATATAACAACAAGGTTAGATTAGTTGAAATTACATCTGCCCTAACAGAGGTTTATATTTTGGGACATGGCAATCTGCCCAGTCTGGCTTGTAGATTTTGTTTTGGTGTAGTGTCCTTGAAGCCACAGAAGCTACTAGCCTGAGAATAGGCTATTATATGTCTCTAGATTCTTAAAATTGGGCTATTGGGTTAATGAATAAAAATGGTTATGAAAGATAACTGTTTATCAATGATGAGGGAAAGTGATTGTAAAAGACAACTCTGTTCATTCATGGCTTATCAATGATGACTAAAAGGTATTTACGAAGAAGTGAAACACATGTCCAAAACAAAAAAATAATATGATCTATGTTTTGAAACATAAATATGTCTCTCCTGTATAAATAAAGAAACACCCTGGCTGCTAGTCAGTCAGGCTGTAAGATTCTCTAGACCATCATGCCTGGCTCAACCTTTTCTTTGCCAATTGCTTACCTCCTCCCTGGGACCTGTCAACCATGGAAGCTGGCCCCTGAAGTTGTCTAAATGTTCTAAGTCATAACTATTTCTTCAAGCTTTGATATTTTGCCTCTGACTTAATCAATCTACTGACAAGGGTTTCCACTGAGTGTTTTATTTATCCTACTGAAAATTTCATTTTTATAGTTTCAATTAATTGCTTTTAGTCTTTCCTTCTTTTTATTGAATCCTCCAATCTTGTAACCATTCTTTTGGATTCTCTGGTTGTGTTTCATCTGTTTTACTCTTATTAGAACATATTACCATGTATTTAGAGAAGCCAGTGTCTTTATTTGATTTTTGATTTTAATTTTCATATTACATATATTTCTTTAGTGGGACACATGCATCTGGAATTATGTCATTGGGTGGACATTTTGATTACTGATAGTCTTCAGCTGAAGTACTTGGAGTGTTCTGGGATCAGGTTGTTGTAAGACTGACGTTAATGGTCCTCTCCATTTAACTGTGTGTATAGCTCAATAGCTATACCTCAATCAAATGTGTTCAAGTCACTGAACTTGAACTCCAGCAGTACTCCGAGGATAGATAGTACCTACAAATTCACCTGAACTAATGGATAGACCAACTTCAAAACTAGCTCTTTTGATTGTACTCATTTTTTCTATAGCAATGAAGTAAGTGTCAGTGAGATTTCCACAGTAATCTGAATATTGCTGACATTCACCTAAAAATCCTGATTCTCTGCTAAGCCTTAAAGAATAGTTTTAATCTAGACTTTATCTAATAAATTTAATTTTGTTATGAAGATCTTGACAGATAAACATACTGTTTTTTAAATCCTGTTTTAAAAAACAGAAAAACAAATTTTAATGCTATTAATTTTATTGTTTTCTACTGTGTAAAAGAAGGCAGCATGAAGTATCTTTCTAACAAATGCCTAAATGTAAACAATGTAAACAAAATGCTTCCTGTAAACAATATTTTTCCAAATGTCTTGATATTAAGAATCACAGGTCAAACTTTATTTATTTTTAATAGAAATGAGCAACTATACAATTCTGCTTTTTTATTGTTAAAGAAAGCTTTTTTTTTATAACTGCTTTTTGTAATTGAAATTGAACTAGTTGTATTAACTATTAGCTAGAAGTAAGTTAGAAGTGGTAAATTATTCTAAATTAGGAGAAATATAAAAATGAAATCACAACAGCTGTCTTTGTATGGCAGTAAATAAATATGTTAACTTGGTTTTCATTGTTTAAAAGTCTCTATTTTTTAATGTTCAGATTTAAAGAAGCATCCTTACCTTGTCTTTTAAAAAAATTGAGACAAGTCTTACATATGAAACCCACTATGGTTTCAAACTCATTATGCTGACAAAGATAATATCAAACTTCTCACCCTCCTGCCTTCATTTTCTGAGTACTAGTATTACAGGCATGTAACACCACATCCTGTTTAATCGATGCTGTGTACTGAACCTGGAAATTTATGTATGCTATGCAAGCACTCTACTAAGATCCATCCCCCAGCTCTAAAATTTGCTTCTGAAAAAACATTATTAACATTATTAAAATCAAATCAAATGAGAAAAACATTGTCTAGAAATTTAATAGTTCTATACACCTGAAAAAAATATAAAGTGGGACTAGAGAGATAGCTCAGTGGTTAAGAGCATTTAATGCTCATGTAGAAGACCTGGGTTGGGTTCCCAGCTCTTATATAGTGGCTTACACCCATCTTAAACTACATTCCCAGGTGATCTAACTCCTTATTTTAGCTTCTGACTGGCACTGCGTACATGTGGTACATGTGCATGCATTCAGGCAAAATACTCATACACATAAAGTAAATGTCTTAAAAAGTATATGTAATACATATAATATATATTTATATTTAATACACAGTATTAATATGTAATTCAGTCTAGCCTTGAACTCATTATATAATCTAGATTGGCCTCAAACTCATGATCATTTGGCTTCAATTTTCTGAGTAATGAGATTATAGACATGTGCCATCCATCATACTCACTAAAAGTATTACTAAATTATAAGGGAAAATGGTAAGTCTGCTGTAGTAAAATACTTGAAAAAAATTTCAAACATCTAACCAACATAAAATTATTACCTCATTTTTTTGTAAACATTAAAATTTTATATTTGGGGCTGGTGAGATGTCTCAGCAACTAAAGTTACTTCCTATGCAAGCCTGATGACCTGAGTGTGATCCCTGGAGCCTATGTCCAGGTAGAGGAGAGAACCCTTTTCACAGTTATCTTCTGATGACCACATGTGTGCCCATGGCCACATGTATACATGCCCACACACTAATAAAACATTTAAAACTTAAAGCTAAAACTTTATATTCAGTATTTGTAAATGTAAAATGAGACAGGTGCTTGCCATTTTGGCCAGTGACTTATTTAAATTATAATAACATTTCTGGAAAACATTTGTCAAAATTCACAAAATTAGAAGTCTAGTATTATTTATTTCTGTAGTGCAGGGATTGAATTCAGGGTCTCAAGCTAAAAAAGCACTCTCCACTGAGCAATATCACTAGCCCAGGTTTCAATCTATCAATGTCCATGAAGAAATCAGTGATTTGAAAGGTATTTAGGCTTAAATGTGTTGACCAAACAGTATTTGTTATGCATATATTTACATTTCATAATAGATCCCAAACTTCTAAAATGAGAAAGTGAAAAATAAATTATACCATCTTTCATCAAGGAGTGCTTTGTTTTTTTTTTTTTTTTTTTTTAAACTTTATTTATTTATTTGCCTTGGTGTCTGCCTGGAACTGGAACTACAGACAGTTGTGAGCTGCCATGTGGGTGCTGGGAATTGAACCCGGGTCCTCTGGAAGAGCAGACGGTGCTCTTAACCTCTGAGCCATCTCTCCAGCCCCCAAGGAGTGCTTTGTAAATAGCTTTTCCATGATAGTTTGAATTAACAGTTGGGAGAAGATGAAATGAGATCTATACTTACCCGTGGACAACACAGGGGACTTGGTAGGCTCTGATAGTGTCTCCTCTGAGGCCATTTCATCTTTTCTATTAGCACAAAAGAAAAGAAAGATGTGGTAAAGAGGAACTCAATGATAGGGAGTCTACATCTGAGTTCACCTACACTATGTAGACTAAATATTAAAGAAAAAGCATATTTTAGTTTAGATTTTTATTACTGAAGTGCTGTTTGAATCTATTTGTTTATATTTACACCTGTATCTATATCATTTAAGAAAAATTCAAACAACCTCTTCTTAAGGTTATGCCTGACTCTCAGTCTTTTAGCTTTGCATAATTTAGGAGGGGCATTTCTAGAGTTCCAAAAATTGAGCCTTATTTGGATCATAATGTCCTATTGTCCCATTGAAATAAAGTATTCTTGTTATAAAAAGTAATGGACATAACTGGACATTCAAATATTTCTTCCAAGTCTTAGACTCCTATGATTGTGCTTATCCAACAAAGAATTATTGAAGTTAAAGGGATGGGAGAGAATTAGTTTCTGAATAGTACGGGTTTATTGTCTGTATTCTTTCTATAATGATATTGTGAAATGATAACCAGTCAGAGAGTTGCAGGTAAGATGTCAGATCCATGAACAGCAATGTGGGAGATATTCTAGGGTCAGGCCCAAGGTCTCAGTGGGAGCATTGTCTGCATATTCACTATCAGTCCATTCTTTATGGGAAATAGGAATTGTGGGAGTGATAAGCTTTTGGAACTCACTGAAAGATTTGTTTCTTTAATCCCAATTGATAGCATCTTTTTTTAGTATAATATATAATTTTCTGTGGTTCATGAAGAGAGATGTATAAAGAAATGATTGATGTACTGGTCTTACTGAGTTATCAAGATTGAACAGAGCCAATACCTCTGCCATGCCAACACTTTCCAAACTGCTAGGAATTATAATGTTGAAAATATTACCAGCTCTTCTGCCATGCACCCGAACCAATAAAATTGGATGTTTGAGCTTGGGAGATGGGTCAGTGGGGAAAACACTTGCTGTGTAAGCAAGAAGATCTGACTCTTCCCCCCCCCGAATCTATGGAAAATGTTGACACAGAGATATGGGTTTATAATTCCTGCATTGGGTGTTGGAGACAGGCAGATCTAATGGGTTCACTAGCCAATCAATCTAGCTGAAACACAGAGCTTCATTTTTTAGTAAGAGACCATGTAAAGGGAAGTAGAGAATGATGGTGGAAGTCAATGCCATTGACCTCTAACCTCCACATGTATACCATAGGTTAGCACATCTGTACACACATGCTCACATACATTCCTCTTTCTCTCTCTCTCTCTCTCTCTCTCTCTCTCTCTCTCTCTCTCACACACACACACACACACACAAAATCAGTTGTAGAAATGATAGATTGGTACATTTAGGACCATATAAACTGGAATTTGAAATCAGCCATTCTTAATGTTTTTCTGGTATTATGCTATATGCTTAAAAAATAGCTTTTGTTAATGATATTTAAATGCCAAACACTGTGGCACTTATGATTTAGACAATTTTTCTTTTATAGACCTTTGTTTATGCTCAGGCCTTACTCTTAGAACTATTTGACTCTTCTTGTTCTGAGTTGCTGAGGAAGAGGAAGTAAGCAAGAGGAGGAGGAAGAGGAGGAGGAGGAGGGATACAACAATGGTGGTCATTGATTAGTTACGGATTAGAGTCCCAATGTGTGCTGCCCTCTTGGGCGGCATCTTTATCCTACACCCTCACTTGTGATCTCTCCCCTAAGCAAGCAATTTGTACTACCCTCCAGAAGCTCTGTTTGGCAATCTGGGTGGCATACCTGGTTCTTGTACTGGCGTTTATTTCAAAACCATTTGAAATTGGCAGAATTATGGACTAGTTAGGGAGTGGCTCTTGGCTTCTTGGAAAGGTTTTATGTGAAAAAGAAATTTCTCCTTTCCCTTTCTTGGTATCTGTAGCTGCTGGGAATGTGAGTGTTTGCTTCTTGTTTAACAATGCTATGGACACAGGCTGGGGTAGAGAAAGTTTTCCTCTGTTTAGAAGAGGGGAATGTTTCATTATTTTCATGGTCCTGCCCAGAAAGCAGAGGCCAACAGATGGCACTGATGCAGTTACCAAGAATTAAAATGTTTTGTGGTATTTTTTTCATGTGAGTGGCCTCTTCTTAGCTCTAAGACTTTTTCCTGAAAATAGGAGTCAGTAAGCCATTGTTTAATATTTAAATCAGCGGAGACTATGTTCATGTCTGATGAACAAGGTCAGTAGTATGGTTTTAAACCCTTCCCAGGTCATGTCATCACTCCTGGCAACAGCTTGCTGAAGTGAGGGAGAGCAGGTCAGCACACACACTTGATTAAGAAAATGGGAGACAGCACTGCTGTCTCAAACAGCAGATGTAGATCAACACAGGATCCTGCTTCTGAGAAGATCTTTGTACTTTCATAGGAAAAGTAAAGCAATGCTCAGCCAGAAGGCTGGTGCCAAACAGAGCAGAAAGTTCAAGACAGGCTGCAGCCTTAAATGGACTGTGAAAGTACCTGGAGTGTAGTGGTTTGAATGAGCTTTTCCCCATAGGCTCATATGTTTGAATGCTTGGTCTACAGTTGACAGAACAGCTGGGTAAGGATTAGGAGGTGTGTCCTTGTTGCAGGAGGTGTGGCACTGAGGCTGGACTTTGAGGTTTCAAAAGTCCAGGCCAGTACCAGTTAGTGTTCTCTCTCCCTCCCTTCCTCCCTCCTTTCTGATTCATGATTTTTGCCTCAAGATGCAAGTGAGTGTCAGCTGTTGCTCTGTTGCCTGTCTGATGCATTGTTCCCTGCCATGATGGTCATGGACTTACCATCTGAAATCGTAAACTTCCATTAAAATGCATTAAGAAAAAAAAGTTGACTTGTTCATGGTGCTCTGTCATGGCAGTAGAAAGGTACATAAGACAAGAACTTGAGGGAGAGGATGATTTTGATCATTAGAACAGAGGAGGTGGGTTCTTCCATGGAGAAGAAAAAACCCTTAGATCCGAGCCCAGGGTGATCAGTGTGAAGTGAGAAAATGGCATGGAGGCAGCAGTGGGATCATGGGTAATGTGAAGCAATCTGGGGAGGTTGGTGGACAAGACACACAAATTAGAGTTCTCTTTGCTTCAGTAAAAGGCCTGGGAAGAAACAAGCAACATCAACAGGAAAGCAAGACCTAATAAAGTGATTATTTATTAATTTGTGGAAAAATAGAAGATAAAAATATAATATCATGTGGCTCATAACAATGGAGTGTATAGAAGCCAGAACAGAAAACTATAGATGGAGCAGCTGGACAGGCAGAGCTGAACATGAAGTTGATGCTATTCAGAGACTTTGCTAGTGTGTGTATGTGTTTTGACTGGTCCTGCCCAGAAAGCAGAGGCCAACAGATGCTACTGATGCAGTTATTAACATTCAGCTTCCTGTGCACAGACTGGGAGGGATGGAAAAAACATATTCAGAAGACGATGGGGACAGTGAGGGAATATTTTAAGTGGCACCATACAGGACCCAACGTACAAAAGAGATATTCCACATTTATTAATCTAGAAGTTGTTACATTAAAGAGGAAACAAACAAGAGGCCAGGATATCTACTCTTGAGATCAGACTTGACATCCCCACCTCAACACACACACACACACACATACACACACACACACATACAGCATAAGCTGACTGAACCTTGGAACAGATTGATGACAAAGAGACAAAGAACAAAGCAACAAATGTGAAAGGCATTTTGAAGCATTTCCTGTAACTTATATGTTTAAATGTGTATGATTTCAACATGTCATCAACTATGTGTGATTTGTGAATTTGGCAGCAGTATCTCTGCTTTAATCATTTTAGCCAATGTTTAATGTTTTCCTCCCTCCCTCTCTCCTTCTCTCCCTCCCTCCCTCCCTCTCCCCTCCCCCTACTTTCTCTCTATGTAGCTAAATTTTCTTATTTGATATTCCATTTTTGTTGAGGATATACCATAGTGCTTCAGTAATTTAGTTTGAAAAATACTAATGCTTTACAGAATACCAAATGAGAGTTCAAAATTCAGGTTGCTCCCTGGTCCTGTTAAGTATTCATAGTTTGCTGTGAGTTCTAAAATTTAAACTTTTAATTTCTCTTGATCTTTTAAGTGAAAATACATATTAGATGTGTATCTCGCAGTGAGGAATTCCATTTCCTTACAACCATCTATCTCTACCTGTCAAGTATACTCCACTTCCCTCTGTGCATTCATTTATCTTCAGTGCGATATATGCATACATTGCCTATCACAATAACTAAACATATCTTAGTGGCTGGCAAGTCATCAAGGTACAGTAGCTTAGTTGTACTCTATTATATGATCTTTGAAAGTCAAGAGCATCCAAAATTCTATTTTGGGTACTTACCTCCCAGGGAAGCCTCTCTGTTTTATTCTCTGAAAAAAAAAAATAAGATAAAAAGTAATTTTACACAGAGATAATGCCAGCTGAAGAGCTAAAGTCTATTTTCATTCCCTCTGACTTCAACCTGCCTGTGCAATATTATTTTGCAAAAATAAAATTCCTATCTATCTTATTAGCTATCTCTAAGCATTTTGTCAAGTAACTCTTGTTTCTTGGAAACCCTTTCAAAGGAGCAGGGGCTAGAGGCCTGGCTACTGCTGGATCATTGTGCAGGCTCACCTGCTGAAGAAGATCCAGGTGCTCCTGGGAGTTGCTGAAGTTTTTCCCAATGTCAAAGAGGCAGAAGGTCTCTTTTTGGCAGATGCTGACCCAGTCTTGATATTCCTCTGTGTCTGGAATGCGATCCAGAAAGACCCGATATGCTTCCCACACTATTTCTTGACAAACTGTAACACACAGCAGGTAGGGGTGCAAAATGGAAAAGCTCCTTCCCCCAAATTCACAGTCTCATAATACAGAATGTGTTCCCAGCTTACACTGACATACTCACTTACAGCTATGATAGTGTGGCCAACTGACATGATCTAAATCAGGGGGCAGCAACAAGGGCTTGTCTTGTCTACATTAGGTTGACCTGTGGGTATATCTTGGAGAATTTATCTTGGTTGCATAATTGAGGTAAGAACAACCCCCACCCTCACCTCCATGGATGAGGCCATTCAGTGACTGGGATCCAGTAAAAATAGGGAAACTGAGTGTAGTACTAATATGCCCACATTAATTAATTGTTATTTTCTCTTGAATATGAACATAATATTAACCAGTTTTCTTAGTTCCCTTCTGTCACCATCCATCTTAAGTCCGTCATCTCTGCCATGATGAACTAGAACACAGAATTTAGCCAAATAAATCCTTCATCTTTGTCCTAGCTTGCTTTCTATTGCTGTGATAAAGACCATGACCCAAAGAAACTTGGGTTAGAAAAGGTTTATTTGGCTCATACATCCCGTTCACAGCCCATCATTGAGGAAAACCAAGGCAGGAATTCAATCAGGGCAGGGACCTGAAAGCAGGAATTGTACTAAGGATATAGAGGAGTCTTGACTCCCATGACTCACTCATCCTACATTCTTATATAACATAGGACCTGCTCAAGGGTGGCACTGGGCTCTCCCATATCAATCATTACTCAAGAAAATGCCCCCCAGACTTGCCTACAGGCTAGTCTGATGGAGGCGATTTTCAGGTTCCTTCTTTCCAGATGACACTAGCTTATGGACAAAAAACAAAACCCAAAACATATTAATAAAACAAAAATCCCCACAAAACAAACAGATGAAAAAACCTACCACCACCACCAAAACCTCTCAAAACCCCAAAATCAAACAAAACAACAAAGCAAAAAACCCAAACCAATGCATCCTTTAAATTGTCTGTGTTTGGGTATTTTATCACAATGCCAAGGAAATAAACTAAGACCATAGCCCATAAAAATTAAATTGTCTAAACCATTTGAGCACCAAATATGTGCTGAGGGCAAGACAATGGGGCATGAGGCATGGATGGATGGTCCTCATGCTCACATGGAAGCCTGTAACAGAGAGGGGAGGTTTCTTATCAAAGCATAAACCAGCAGAGAGCTATGCAAAGGAAATGTGGGTGTGTGGTGTAGATGTGACATTTTCTACTTTATGAACTGAGGATATTAGCCATACTTGGCAGGCTTTACTACGGTACCCTACTATTTAGATTTTGTTTCTGTGAAAACTTGATGTTACTGATAAGCTCATCAATGCCAGAGAAGTACTTAACTACTGAATCACAGCCCCATCGAGACCCTCACCCAGCTCTCAAGAACAGCTTGTTAATCTGTTTGTTAAATGAACTTGGTAGCTTAATAATCAGAGGGCATGGCAGAATCCACTGGACCACAAGAATGATCTGACTCTTTAAATATCAATATTTACATCTCACTGAAAGCAACATCCTTATTAATTATTTAAGCTCATAATGAAGAACTTAGATGTCAACTGAAAAGTGTGCCAGGGGTCACATATTACATAGATGAAAAGTTAGTGTAGGAGGCTTTCACTGTCAGTTATCTATCTATCTATCTATCTATCTATCTATCTATCTATCTATGTATCTATGTATCTATGTATCTATGTATCTATGTATCTATCTATCTATCTATCTATCATCTATCTATCTGTCTTTATTTTTGTTTAAGGAATTGGGAATTTAAGAATTTTAGGAACTGAGAAAAATTTGGAACTTTTAGGGGACAAGTTGACATCATCTAACTTTCTAGAGAAAAGTGGTTGTGGAAGGAATAAGATAAGAAAGAATCAGAACAAGATAAGGAAAACCCAGTTTGGAATCTTCTTTCTCTGTATTATGTCCTACCTCCCAACTGCATTTCTGCAACTCCCATGTCTGCATTTCTCTACGATTTCTGTTTTAAGACACAAAGGGAATTTCAGATCAATAAAAGTCCAGTCCATTCGCCAGCAGCAATCACCAGGGGAACTAATCTCTTCACAGTAACTCAGAGGCAGTAATATAGCAGACCTACTACTCACCTGCCTCATCTCTCACATTGAGTGAAGCCACGGGAAAGCAAGGCAGTAGCCCCACATAGAGAATGTTCTTTGCCATGTGACCTTTGTACTATCTGCCAAGATCACAGTGCCAGTCCTGACAGTCACAGCAAAAAAAAACATGTGGCCTTCAGCTCATCAGCACTCAAGGAGGAAAGACAGTTGGAAATTTGCAGATGTGTCTAAACCCTAATAGCTGTAGGTGCAGTCTAAACAAACTGACTGGCCTGTCTGACTCCTAGCCCTCACATTCCACCTGTCTTTAGCTATATGTTTTGTTTTGTTTTGTTTTTTTTTTTTTTTTTTTTTTTTTTTTTTTTTTTTTTTTTTTTTTTTTTTTTTTTTTTTTTTTTTTTTTTTTTTTTTTTTTTTTTTTTTTTTTTTTTTTGCTGTTGCTTTTCTCTGCAGTGTGCCTGCTAATTTAGTACAGTCCCCACAGAACTGCCTTCAGATGTACAACAATGTATAAAAGAAACTGTCATGTCTTTGAGGCTTAGTATTGGTCCCTTTTATGGACAATATCCATCAATACTAGGAGGACATGATTCAATAGTTTGTCCGCATTACCAGGTAGGTACAACCTTGAGTATGCTGCTTTCAGACATACTGTTTTCATTTTATTTCAGTCCATTTTAAGGTTTGGACTAATTCTGTTCTGAGTTTATCTTGCTAGCTACTCCTTGTTGAGCCTAAACTCAAACTCACAGGCTTCTTAGAGATGTGTATGTGCATTGTATGTATGTATGTATGTATGTATGTATGTATGTATGTATGTATGTGTGTATTAGACATACATATGCATAGTGTCTTTGTGTGTATACTGTGTGTGTATTTGTTTTTCTGAGTGATATATAGCCTGAGGACATATCAAAATAGATCTCTCATACAGGGTAACTGAGGCTGAATTTTGTTTATATAGCCTGTGTCATTCTCTTCTTCTCCCTAGCTGGGCTTTTCCCCATAGACATCAGTACCTGCTTTTCATAAAGCTGGTGAGAAGAGAATTATTAATTTTTGAATGACAAGGAAGTTACTTAAAGATTTATCTGTCAGGGCATTGCTGTTTATAAGGACCATCAAATTAAGGATGAAATGTAAGGATTTAGAATCACCATGGAAACAAACATGTAGGTATGTCCGTGAGGTTTTCTGAACTTGACTGAGGTAAAAAACCTTCCCTAAAGGTGGGCAGCACCATGTCTTTGGCTCAGGTCTCAGGCTGTGCAAAGGAGCAAGTGAGTGGAGCACTCTATTTTCTCTGCTTTCCTAATTGGAGAGCAATATGATCAGGTACCTCTTGCTCCTTCCCAATATGTTCCCTGCAGTATCTTCCAAGAGTGAATAAAACCTTTCTCCTTTAAATTCTTAGGATTTTATCACAGCAACAAGAAAATCAGCTAGTCAAAACTAGAACCAGTTTTTTTTGAGGTGTGTGTGAGAGAAATGGGGGAGAGGGAGAGAGAGAGAAGGAGAGAGAGAGAGAGAGAGAGAGAGAGAGAGAGAGAGAGAGAGAGAGAGAGAGAGGTGAGGGGGAGGGAGGTGGAAATCAGAGGACATCTAGTAGCAGTTGGGTATGTTCTCTTCTTCTACCATGTGGGTTTTAGAGATTCAAATCACATCCTCAGGCTTAATGGCAGGCTCTTTTGCCTGTTAACCTATCTAAAAAGCCCAAAATGTGCCTTGATATTGGGACTACAAAAGCAAAGAGGGGAAAGAGGAGAACCTTGGGCTGCAGCATGGTGGAGAACATGAGGGTAGGCATCTTTGAGGATGTTTGCATTTGCGCTTTGGGACAGCCTCATAATGATTCAACACGAAGCTCACTCATGGTGCTTTAAGCATTGAGGGAAGGCAGGAATAGTTTGCTATTTCTATTTGATGTCAGAATGAGGAGCTTTCTCCCCTGAGTCTGTTGGAAGATGTCAGCGTATCATTTGGTAAAGGCAGTGATGAGAACAGTATGTGGGTCTCTCCATCAAAGGAACACAGCTTTGTGGCTAGCTCTTATTTCTTGTTTCTTTGTGAACCAATTTTTCAGACTTAAGAAACACACACTGATGAATAGTAAAATTTCATATCACCCAGAGGCAGCCATAAAGATAATGGACTGTCATTTGCTGTGGGGAGAAAAACAGTGTTTTGTTTTGTTCAGGGGAACAAGAATGAAAGAAGCAAACCTAATCAACAATAAAGAGCTACACATTAAAATTCAGAGCTCAAAATTTGGTCCCAGCAATAGTGTATTCTACAGATACCTCTAGTGAATTATATATGTCAGTGTTGCAAAGAATTAGCAGTAATTGGTATGTGTGTGTGTGTTTCTGTCCATTAACAAACTTTATAGAACTTGCCGGCATCATTATCTGATCAATATGTAGGCATCTCCCAAATAAATAATTCACACATCACTGTCTTCTCCTTGCATTGCTAATGAATGGGATGCTTGTTTCCCATATCCCTCAAAAGGCATTTTACTGAGAAACATCTGTGAAGAGAATGTGCTAAGACCTCAGTGTGTCTATGATTAGGGTTTTCCTTTTGAGTGTGATACAATAATTTCTATTTTCTTATGGCTAAGTTTTCTGTCACAAAGCAGCTACCCTTTTGCCTTCATACAATTAGACACAGAGGAAACTTTGGAGTCGGTGGAGGTAATTTGGTCCTGACAACTTCCCTTTCTCTCCTGCTGAGACTGTAGCCTTTTCCTGCCTTTTTTTTTTTTAAACTTCTGCTGTCATATCTACCACTTCCACCCCCAGATCCACAGTCACCTCCATAAAGACTGCCTGAGCATCTTCCACCAAAACTGTTGCCTTTCATGGCTCTATAATTTGATTGCTGTTGTCCACTATAATTTCCAAAGTCATAGTTTCCACTGCCACCATAGTTACCTCCACCAAAATCTTCTCCTACATTGTAACCAGCACATCCTCCCACACCACCACCGTATCTACCACCTTAGTTTTCATATCCTGGTCCACCACTACCATATATTCCTCTACTACTGTAACCAAGAGCATCACCATAGTTGCCACCATCACTTCTTCCCAATTCATTATATCCACCATCACTGCCTCCACAGCCACCTCTGCTGCCTCCACCTCGACCCACAGCCTACTCTCCCACCAAAGTTTCCACCATGACCAAATTATCTCCACTGCCTCCAAAGTTTCCTTCACAACCCATAAAGTTACCAGACCCACACCCATGACCACTCTGTGATCCAGCAAACAGCATCTCCTGTTTAGAAAAGGCCTTTTTTACTTCACAGTTATGCCAAATAATAGTGTGGTATTTCTGAACAACCATTTTATCAACTGTGTTATGATGATGGAAACTTACAAAAGTAAATCCTTTCTTTTTTTCCTTTCCCCCACTCTGTCTATTTTCCATAACTTCTATGGTTTTAATATTACCATACTTTTCAAACTACTTTCTCAGATTATAGTCTTCTGCATCTTCTTTAATCCCCCCAACAAACATTTTCTTCACTGTTAGAGGGGGACCAGGCATTACAGAATCCTCTCTAGAAATAGCTCTCTTTGATTCCCTACACACCCATCAACCTTGTGTGGCTGAGCCCACATTGCAAGCATCCACCTCTTCAACACAAGAGTAGGTCACAAAACCAAAGCCCCTGGGACATTTTGTTTGGGGATATCTTATTAGCATAGTCTGTAAGTGTGTCCTATTTTTCAAAATGTTCTCTTATGTTATAACCTGTGGTCTCAAAGCTCAGACGTCTAATAAACAGCTTCCTCAATTGTTCTGGTTCCATTGGATCCTCTGTTCTGAGACCCAACTCTCCTCTTTCAACTCGAGTTCAATATGGGACCCAGAGGAAGAGCAGTCATTTTCTTTCAAACTAACACACACACACACCATGTGAATTCTTAATCCATATTAAGTAAGTAAAACCAGCAGGAGAGGTGCTGGCAGCAGTGGTTAGTTTAACTCCTTAATGATTTTTAGGAATTACAAGGCACCTTGCTATGTGGTATCATCAGAAAAACTGCCCTGTGCTTTAGCCTGAAGATGGAGTAGTTGTGCACACAGTGGATGCCATTTGTAATTTGTATCTCCTCTGTACCTCAACCTGCCTCCAGCTTCCTAAACTTTCCAAGTGTTTTTTTTTTTAAACTTTCCTGGATAAGCAATAAATAAACTTATTATCAAAAGAGAAAGGATTTGGGCTGTAATGTCCTTTAGATGAAAAAAAAGAAAAGAAATCCTAAGTCATAAATCACCTTGCTGAGCTTCCTGACATTACAACTATTCTAAGGCCATTTACTTCCTAAGAACATTAAAATTCAAGAGTAGACTTTGGAAAAAAAACAAAACAATTAAATCCTGTATAGCAAGGGTTATTTTATTTTTTTTTTATTTGATATTTTTTTCCTGGGCCCCAGTGGTTTCACATAGCACAACAAATTATTTTAAATCATATGCACTCAGAAACACCACTATTTTGTATGCTTATGGCCTATGGGCTGATGTCTACAATTCTCATGGGAGAAGGAGAGACCTTGAATTGGTGAGGGTTAAAGATAATCTGTGGGTGAGTGGGGGAGAAAGGATAAAGAGAACAAAGAGCTAATGAATGGCTCCAGTTGCTGTCTGTCCTTACCTCTCAGTCTATAATAAGCTTGAAGACTTTCTAAAATTTGTCTCAAAGATTCCTGTGGACAGATGTTAACAGCTGGAAAAAGTGTTGATCTTTTGGTTCGAGGCTTTGCCAAATCAAAAATTCGTCTCATGGTTGATACTTTGTGCATTTTTGCCGTACTTTCAATTGTTTCAGTTCCTGGGGCTTTGTCTATGTTTTTAGTTTCAGAACTGTATATTTTAATGGATGTATCTGTAAGAAAAAAAAATGGATTTCATAATGAGTATACACACTCAAGTGTACATGCTCCATATGTGGGTAGATGAATGAAATAAACAAAAGTTCTATAGTTTATAGCATTTCTATTTTGGTACAGCTGACAAGTTCAATATCATAATGACAAGGCAGTTTTAGAAATAAAAGAATAGTATAATGAGCTGGTCAAGTATATATATATATTTATAATACCAACATCTCAAATCTAGCCTTTAGCAACAGCCAAACATCAAAACCATTTCTTACACATCACTCTGAAACTGTCTCTCTACTCAACACTCAAACCTCTCAAGAGATACTATAATCCAAGTGGGGAATGATAAAGCACTGTGGTACCCAGAGTTGTGGTTCTCATGAGGAAGTGGAGTGCTTCTAAAAACCTCAGAGAAAAACCACAACAGAAAGCCTTCCTGCCTTTAATTTGCAGCTCTAAGGTTTCTGTAGGTCAGGGTTAAGAAAGGAGAAATCTGGCTAGGAGTGTCTTGGGCATGGGCAGTCTTTGATGCCCTTCACACAGTATGACAGAGAACACACTTGCAGAGGAAATGCACTGTGATGACTGCATCTATGCATCTGGACACTCTCACCACAGCTTTCCTTCACCAAATACTTTTTTTAAAAAAAATCTTTAAATTTGGACTCATCTGGTGTTACTTCATAAATCCTTTTCTGTGTAGATGGTTCATAATAATTTTTCTTAGTTGATCTTTTAGGGGGGTTCTGAGACACACTCTTAGATGGACAGTCTTTATCACTTCACTTCATTCCTTTTATTCTACCAATTAAAGAAATATGGTGCTACACCTTTTTAGACAGTGTTCACATTAAGATTTCCACTAGAACATTTTATTTATTTATTTATTTACAATATTAGTTACATTGGGTTCATTTCATATGTCTCTCAACTAATGAAAGAGGCAAGTTTTGATGCACTCATACAATGAAAAGCAAGTCATCATTATGATGAACTATTAAAAATGTAAATCATCAGTCAAAATAATTAATGCACACCAAAAGAACACACTGTACAGTCCTAGTTCTGAGTAACTCTCTTTGTTTAAACTCTAGCCAAGAATATCAGATACCTGGGCCACGTGTAAGGAAAAGAAGTTGGCAGGTAGAGCCATTTGTGAATATTTGAGAGGAAGTAAGAGTGTGTATTTAGTAACATTTATTAAAATGTACAATTTATGTAATACATTTTACTTTTTAAAAAGTTCAATCTCATGGCTCAGCATTTGCTGTTTTTACAGAGACACATACGTGTTGAAGAAAAAGATTCTTAAGGTGACAGGTTACAGATGAGACCATCAGACAGAAGTCCAAGCAAATCAGTGAAGAGTAGTTCAACTGTTATGGAGTCTAAGAGTTCTTTCTTCATGACTGAGGTGAAGAGTCCAGGCTATTTTATGTAGCTTTGTGGAGTCTCACAGACCTCTTGTGGTCTTGGTTGGTGGTTGTTAGGGAAGGCTCTTCAGGAAATGATTGCAAGCATTGATTGGCTCATGTGATCATCCTCTAGGATCAGTACATAATCCCTGGAGCACACAGGTATCAACAATTCCCAGGCAATTCCAACTTCCACTCTTTCAGGATCTACAGGAGTTCTCAATCTGGGGTGAGGATAATCCTATGGCAATGGCTTGCACATCAGGAGGTTACTAGTCTACTCAGGGAAACAGAGTGGGCTGGGACTTTCTGTTTTTTTGAGCCGAGGGCTCACATTGTATGCTTTCCCACAGGCAGGGTCCCATCAATTCCACTGATGGTTGCTAGCAGCAACTAGAGCAGCACTCTCCCTCTTCCTCCTGATGAAGATCAGCTTTTCTCTTAAGGCAGCATGAGCTAAGCAGTGTTTCTGGATCAAGACTAAGTGTCAAGGGATATGCTATTGGCTATTGCTGAGCAATCATGGAGCGGGGCTGGATTTCCTGGACCAGCCTAGTATTTTTGAGCCTGCTTGGTGGATTAGATTGGTGGAGTCACAATGGTGGTATGGCAAAGCAGAAGGTGATGAATCAATACTGGGGGAAACTAAGCATTCTCCACTTCCTTTCTCTGGTTTCTTATATCCCATAACCATTGAACACTCCAGTTGAATTTTTCCTTTTATGCTTAAAACGGGCCATATGGTCATTCTCTATGTTAATATTATAGCTAATGTTTAAGTCACAATCCTTTATTATGGTTCTTCTTCAGGGCTGGGCAAGATCTCTGATGTTAGAGAATTTGGACTCCAGTCTAAAGTTATTTGTTAAGCAGGCCACACTGACAAAACCTGTTTGTTCCCTTTCTAAGGATTTCAAATTGTTTAAAATAAAAAATAAAAGCAAGGATAAGTGGAATTGAAACATGAATGTTATATATTTCAGTGAAGTAAAAACAAAAACAAAACAAAAATCATGATAACATAAGGGGTGATGAAGTTGCTCTCTCCTGAGGTCACTGGGTCAAGTAGGATGATGCTCTTCATTGTCTCATAAGTGATAATGTGGATATTGAGTTTGTAAAGATTATTAGGATGCACTTTCATAACATTGATATTTTTAGTTTATATAAGTATTTAGAAAAATTGGTAAAAGTTTAATGAGAATTAGTTGATACCTGAGGACTATATTTTGAGACCAGGTCTGGACTGGTCTCAAAATCCCTAAGTAAAGTGGAATGGTCTTGAAATTCTGCTCGTTCTTTCTTAGCTTCCAAAGTAGAAAGATATGTGTGTACTGTCATGCTTAGTTTTTTATAGGCATTTCCTTCTTCAGATTAGGAATGTTTTCTTCAATGATTTTATTGAAAACATTATCTGTGCCTTTGAGCTGGTATTCTTCTCCTTCTTCTATTCCTATTATTCTCAAATTAGGTCTTTTCATGGTGTCCCAGATTTCCTGAACATTTTGAGTTATGGCTTTTTTAGTTTTACTATTTTCTTTGACTGATATATCTATTTGAGCTACTGAGTCTT